>RRYC01000177.1:0-49581 GCA_004016185.1 Quambalaria eucalypti
GCGCGTGGGTGTGGGGGTGGGGTGGGGGGGGGCGGGGGCGGGTGGTTCTGGGGTGTTGTTCGGGGGGGGGGTTGGGGCGGGGGCGCTTACCCGCGCCGTCTCGGCGCCGCACCGGCTTCCCCTCTCTCTTCCGGGTGGGGGTGCTAGGGGGTGTTTGCGTAGGTTTGGCTCTTGGGTTTGGTTTTTGTTTTGTCACCCCCCCCCCCCCCCCCCCGGAGGAAAAGGGGGTGGTGAGGGGGGGGGGGGTCCGAGCCCTCTAGCATTCTACCCTGTTTCATGGCTAGCGGTTTCCTCCACGCCATCAAGACAGCAAGCAAAAAGGACATGGCCAGCGCCTAACGTCCGCCTGCATGCTCACGGCCCACTCTTGGGCACTTCCGCAAAACTTCGATCGTTGCGGGAGGTCGCAAGGGCAGGGACCCACCTACTCAGTCCGCATCAATTATGAGCTCTAAAGTGGCCCGCCTGCGACAATTTGCTGCGTAAGTGGCCTGCCTGGGACAATTTGCTGCCGTTGAGCGGCCTGGCTGGCGCCTTTGTGCTCTGGATTGCTGTGTGCGTGCGCAGTCCTCCCACACCCCAGCCCTCGGGCGCACGCAGAAGAGAGCCGGCGAAGACGTGCTTGACCACTGCAAAGAGCCGGCGGTGTGCTGTACTCAGCCTTTGCTCAATTGCCCATGTGAACCCTCTACCCGTATTACTTACTCACTGCCGTCCTGGTGGGCAAATGCAAAAGTCTTTGGAGCGGCAGGCTGTGTCCACCTCCTCCCCGCCGGTCATGCGCGATGCTGCAGGTCCCACCGTCGCCCGAGACATGAAAACCACGCGCCTGAGAAACAAAGGCTGCTGCTGTTTGCACCGAAGAGGTTCTCCTTTGCGCTTTGCCGACGCAATTGTATTGTATGTACCATCTTCGCAGGCCACGCTAGACCACAACTCGTACTTACTTCAAAGAAGCGTGGCCTCGGTTGCCGTCTGGAATATTGTACTGTCGTGGCTTGATTTACTTCGCCCTGCCATGTTGCCCGCGCGCGAGATGCAGTCAAATCCCCCCCAACACAGCCTCCAAGCCTCCTCTTGTGTGCCGAGCAGCGTCCTTCCTTTGTGTCCAGCTGGCCAGCTAGAGCGCAGTCGGTCCCCATGCACCTGTTCCCAAGCCTGGAGATGGGAATGGCCGTTTAGTTGCAGCCACGCGACGGCCTGCCTACCAACTTTCGCGCCGCATTCCTTGCGAGATTCGAGCGGACCAGGAGTCTACGATTCCGCGGTACATACGCAACTGCACCGCTCCAATTCGCCCGCCTCCCGCTGCCTGCGTGCTGACATTGACCCTGAAAACTGGCGTGGCAGAACCCGCAGCATTGCCCGCGGCCCCCTATTGCATTTCTGCATTTCCAACTTCCCACTCCGATCCCGCCATGAGATGGAGACTATTAGCCGTCGCCATCGCTCGCATTCGGCTGATCCACCATATCTGGCCCGCATTCAACGACGACGGGAGTGGGATGGATATAGCACGCATCGGTTGACTGGATTCCACCCGCCACTATCTTGGTTCCCTTTGTTCCCTTCACCATCATGTACTCGCTTAAGCCACCCACTCCCAGAACGAAGGCGCAGGCCTCGGGCATTGAAAGGCCGGGCGGCCATTGTGCACGCTTCGCATTCGCGAGACTGGGAGTGGCAGAGGGGCCGTGTTTCCCCGCACGCTCTCACACGCAACGTGGGATTCGCACCAATGCCAACTGTGCCATGGCCGACCCGGCAGACTGCACCTTTTCTTGAACTGACGTTGCTTCTGAACCACTGCGCCGCAGCTGCCACTCCACCTCATGGCCCGTCAACCGACTCGTCTCCGACGTGCGGACGTGGCAGAGCCTCGCTCGCTTAGCTGCGCATTGCCTCGCGCAACCTCCGCCCAGCTTTGATCGTCGCCCTGGCCTGAGAAAGACCTGCTTTACGGAGCGACACCGCTCTTGCTTCAGGCGAGATGCGACAGACCCGGATACCTCAGGGCCAGTCAGCGAGCGCTGGGAAAGGGGCCCTCGCAAGCCGAGATTCTGTCGTCCTCTCGAATCGCTCGGGCAGTGAATGGCCCGGGTTGACTGCCCCAGCCCCTGTGTGGCTTCTCCCTGCATCGACGGAACAACAAAGAGGTGATCCATCCAAGGCGGTGTTGCTACGTGGCAGCAGCCGCTGATCACGAAAGACGTCGCGCTCTGCTACATACTTGAGCGTCCAGGCCGCCGCCTTGCAATTTGGTCCGCCTCGTCTTTGCTTTCTTCTCACGCTCGAGGGACACACGGGGAGCAGCGCGTCAACATCTCGTGGAGCCGAGCCAAGCCAAGCAGCCACACCTCGCCTCGCCTCGTCTATTGCCGCCCGCTGCGCGCAAAGGCAAAGTCGTGCACAAGAGCGAAAGCCACATGTGAATCCCAGTCAGAGTGCTTTAGAGCGTGTACAATACAAGATTCTGGAGTCACTTCTTCTGACAGAAGGCTGCAAAGGCAAGGCTCGTCCCGCCCCTCACAAAAGAGCAGAACCCACAATTTATCACGTCATCGATCCCGCCTCCGCCTCCGCTTCCGGCCCATTCCCTGCCCGCACCATCGGGGGCGAGGTTGGTTGAGATCTCGCACAAGAGAAAACACGCGGGCGGCCTGGAAACTCCATCCTACTTGTACTTGCGCCTGCGTTTGTTCCACACAAAAGCCAACCTCGGTCCACACCGCCTGCAGCAAGTCCCGTGTCGTATCTGGCGTGGCGCTCAGCGGACCTTCGCCTCTTGCTTACCGAGTCTCGGCGTCCCAGCCGCCTTTCAGCTGTACCGTCCCCGCGCTGGCCGGACCATACGCCCGAGGATTCGGTTCCGTCCCTTTGTTCGAGCATCGTCAATCCGAAGCGAAGCAGGTCCCGTGGTACGTTCCAAGACGCGCGGGAAGCACGACCAAGACTGGGTGCGGGCTTGCATCTCGCAGAGGGCGCGTCCGTGTAGTACAATAGTAGTTGTTGCTCCATCCCCGAACCTGCGCTGCCTTGCCTAGTCGAAGATCCGGGCCTTCCTCGTCTGTCCGATGCATCGTGAGCATCGAACCTTTTGAGCGGATTGCGCCTTGCCGAGCTGACTAGCACAACAACGCCATTTACGTCCCGTGCCCCGCTTCTTCCCGTGCAGCACGCAATCCTTATCATTCGGACCCGCCAGACTTTGCCCGCCTAGCTGCGGCTCTTCCGGACGTCTTTGCCCGCTTTGTCAAGACGACACAGCCCGGCGGCCATCCACACATCGACTTCCAAGATCCAGAGGCTGTGAGAGCGCTCAACCACGTGCTTCTCCTCCATGACTTCGGCATATATGCACAGCAACCCCCAGACAAGCTCTGTCCGGGCATTCCAAACAGGCTCAATTATCTCCTCTGGTTGCAGGATATCCTCCAGTCGTCACTAGACGATCACGGCAAGCCTATCTCTGACTTCCATTGTGACACTGAGCCGTCCAGTCCCAACATCGCTACGCCAGAGGCGAGTGCTAGTGGCCACACCGAGGACGGGCCTCGCAAGCGCCGCAGAGTAGACGATGATCGTTTACAGGGTTTCGCGCCTTGCTCCAAGATACCAACCACGCTAGACATTGGCACAGGCGCTACTTCCATATACCCTCTGCTGGGCTGCGCGATCAGCCCGGTATGGCGCTTTGTGGGTACAGACATCGATCAGAGCTCCCTTGAGAATGCGCAGGGCATACTGGATGACAAGCGCAACGAGGGCGTCACGAATATGAACGCCTTGCGCCGTTTCCATTCAGAGCCGCTCAGACTTGGCGCTCGTATTGCGCTACTGCTACGGCGGAGCGATGATGCGCTTGTCCCAAGCGCTCCGGAAGTAGCACGCACGCGTGACTGGGACTTTGCCTCGCCGCTCTTCCATGCGACGATGTGCAACCCTCCATTCTACCGCGACGTCGAGGAGATGCAGTCCTCCCTCGCCGCCAAGAAAGAGCCGCCCCACGCAGTCTGCTCTGGCAGCCACGGGGAGATGATCACCCGGGGCGGCGAAGTTGCATTTGTGCGGCGCCTCGTGCAAGAGAGTCTCGCACGACGGCGCGACGTTACGTGGTATACCAGCATGCTGGGGAAGCTCTCCAGCGTCTCGGAGATTGTGCGGGAGCTGACGGAGAACGCAATTGATAACTATGCTATAACGGAGCTCACGCAAGGTCGCACAAAGAGGTGGGCAGTCGCATGGACTTTTGCGCCACATCGGCTACCCGATGACGTTGCGCGGGCCGCACACGTCGCCCACGCTCAGCTACCAGCGAGCAATACCATTGCGCGTGTCTTGCCGCATGGCCTGGGAGAAGTATCCACGGCATTACAGGCTCTGGTCGGCTCGTTGGACGGCGCCACAATCGACCCCTGGCAGCCCGACGCAGCCGCAGCTCCTCGCGGCGACCGCGACCGCGACGGCGAGGAAACCAACCCAGCACTGTCATTTCATGTTCGCCTCTCCTACAATTCGTGGAACCGAGCTGCTCGCAGGAAAAGAAACAAACAACAGAGTCACAATGGCGATGGCGGTGGCGGTGGCGACGGCGACGGCGACGGCGCCGACTCGGCCATCGACCCTCTTCTCTGCGTCTTATGCCGCCTAACTGCAACCGCAGAGGATCACCCAGAAGGCGTCGATGGCACGCCGTCTCCCTCTGTTCAAGAAGGTGAAGCCAGCGAAGGGCGCCACGTCAGTGCGAGGACTTCTTCCGTCCAGGTGCAAATACAGTGGACCTATGGCTATTCGCGCAAGGATTTTCTCTCGTTCAATACAATGATGCTACGCAGGCTTGACTTGCGTCCAAGCATTACGGCGACAGCAGAGGAGGGAACGAAGGGGCCTTCCAGCTAGCGCACCAGGCAGTAGGAGATCGGGGCGTCCATGGAAACGGATACCGCCTTGCAATTCCAGCGACTCCAGAGTAATGAGTAATGACATTCAGTAATCTGCACACGTCCAAATCATACAAATTCTCCCCCAGCCCCTCGCCATCGCTTTACTCGTCCAACAATCCAATAGAGTGACACTGCCAATCATCTAGTACGCGACAGGAGCTTGGCCGTCACGCATGATGAGGACGCTTCTCCGCCTCTTTTCTCCCTCGACCTCCCACCAATCATGCCACCTCCTGGTGCTCTCTGCAGCCCTGTTTAGGCTGTCAGGCACACTGCGCACCGTCTCGCTTGCAGCACCAAGACCGTTAGAGACGGCCTGGCTGGCGGACGACGTTGCTCCAGAGAGACCACTGGAGGCCTTCCTCGCCTGCTCCTGGGCGTCCTGAGAGAGGCGATCCACCTGGTCCTTGGTGCGGTAGTATGCATCGGATGTCTTGTAGGAGACGGTGTCTGCCGCCGAGTTGGCCTTGTCACGGGCGGCATACCAGGAGCTCTCTGCGTTGTGTTGGGCAGAGGAGGCTGCGTGGTCCAGATGCTGCTTCGCGGACTCGTAAGTGTTCGAGGCATCGGCTTTGGCGCGCTCAGCGGCATCCTCAGCAGTGTTCTGGGCGGAGAACCAGCCCTTTGAGGCCTCCTTCTTGGCCTGGTCTGCCTTGTCTTCTGCGGTGCTCTTAGCAGAGAACCAGCCTTGGGAAGCTTCCTTCTTGGCCTGTTCAGCCTTGTCTTCGGCTGTGTTCTTTGCGGAGAACCAGCCCTGTTTGGCTTGGTCGGCCTTGTCTTCGGCTGCGCTCTTAGTGTTGAACCAGCCTCGGGAGGCTTCTTGCTTTGCCTTCTCAGCCTTGCCTTCAGCCGTGCTCTTTGCAGAAAACCAGCCTTGCGAGGCCTCCTGCTTTGCCTTTTCAGCCTTGTCCTCGGCGGCACTCTTCGTAGAGAACCAGGATTGGGAAGCCTCTTGCTTGGCCTTCTCGGCCTTGTCTTCGGCAGCACTCTTGGTGGAGAACCAGCTCTGCGACGCCTCCTTCTTGGCTTGGTCTGCCTTGTCGGCAGCCGCGTCTTTGGTGCTGAACCACGCCTGCTTGGCGTCGTGAGCCTTGTCTTCGGCGGCGCTCTTGGACGAGAACCATCCCTGTTCAGCCTCCTTCTTGGCTTCCTCGGCCTTGTTGCCAGCTGCGAACCACCCCTTCTCAGCGTCCTTCTTGGCCTGCTCGGCCGCGCGCTCCGCACCGCTGGTCAAAGAGGAAAAGCGCTTCTCAGCGCCTTCCTTGGCCTCTTCGGCGCCAGCCTTGGTGCTCTTCCAGGCATGCTCGGCAGCCTCGCCAATCTTGCCAGCGCTCTCCTTGGATTTGCTTCCGGCGTCCTTGAGCGCGCCCACGGCCGCAGCGCTGTTGTCGGCCCTGACATCGGCGAGATCGGCAAAGTCGTCTTGCTTGACCTTGGCAATGGACCAGTAGAAGACGCCACCTGCAAAGGCCATGATGCCCGTGCCGAGAGCGGCGTTTCGCCACTTGTAGGGTGCTCGTGCGCGTTGGAGGCCCTCGGACATGTCGCCTCGAGGATGGTAGGATGTGCGGCCCGAGATCGGGGGCTGCCTTGGTTGGCCGGGGCCACTGGGTTTGCCTGAAGAAGCCATTCTTGTGGCGGGATTGACAGATTCGTGCAATAGGGACTGACAAAGGAAGGAGCGCCATGCAAGCGTCAGCAACTTGAACGCATTCATGAATGAGTGTAAAGACACAGCCCTGCCGTCACCCCGAGCGCAGCGTCTTGCCACCAATATTCGGCTCACCGCAGCTACTCACCTCAGATGTCGCGTTGCAAAGGGAAGCAGTGATGAGGTCCTTTGCAAGATGAGTTGACTCGCTGGGATCCGTGGGAGAAGAAGCGAAAGCTGTGCTTACCGAGCAAGGAATCGCAAGGGCCCTCTTAATATATTCAGGAAGCCTCGAAAGGGTGCTATGACGCTCGCGGGACATATGCATTCGGCCGACGCGCCGCTCCTCCACTTTCCCCGCCTCCACTGACTGGGCTGTAGGCCCTGAGGCCAGGCCCAAGCTCACCACATGCGGAGTCAGCCGTCCTTCTCCCGTCCCACGAGTCCAGTCCCGCCCAGCATTTGCACCCGCCCGGTATTGCATCCGCCTGGGTTTGGACTCTACGTGCCGAGCGAGGAAGTCACGCGCTCGAGGACGTCATACAACAGCACTGCACTGTCATTAAGCACTGCACTGTCCTTCAAGTCTGGGTTCGTTCCGCCTGCCCTTCCAGCTGGCGAGCTTGCCCAAGCGGGACCATGCCTTGCTCTCCATCCGCAACCGCGTTTCATGCGTCTCAGTGGCGGCAACTCGCCGAGCGAGCTTGCAAGCGTGGCCTGGCTCGCTTCAAGCGAGTCTTGCGGGTGGACCCTTCGCACGTGTGCATAGCAGTAAAACTCATCCGTCTTTTGCCCTTTGGGAGAGAGAGAGAGAAAGGTTCTGGTTGGCACAGGGTTCGGGGACGCCGAACGATCTAGCCCCACGCGTCATAGGCACACCACAGAGGACTGTGTCAACCATCACGTCCGTACTGCCCTGGTCAAAGCCCACACCGAGCACATCGGATCGGCGTCAGCGGTGCCAAGGCATGCGTGAAAGTGGCTGTATGCAGGCATGTAATAGTACAATTAAAAGAAATACACCCAACGCAAATGGTATCAGGCAGCATCCGTATAGCCATTGGTGTAAACTGCCTCGTCCTCCAGGGCTCCATCGCCCATATCCGCGTCGGCTGTGCCTTCTTCGGCGCCCGTCCACCACCTCACAAGCCCAAGGCCTTGTCCTGCAATGGACGCCGTGATTCTAAACGGTGCTTTGCGTTTGGCTCTGGCAGCCTCGATTGCTTCCACGGTGACACCAGTGCTGAGACTGCCTCCCCCAGCTCCGCTGGCCGCACCCCCGGCAGGTGCACCACTTGCTGCCAAGCCAGGAATCGGCTCTCCCTCTTCAAACACGTCGTCTTCCACAACGAAGCGGATCGACTCGTCTCTGTCCAGGTACATGCGCTCCTCCTGCGGTGCGTTGAGAGGATCGCTCTCATACGAAGGGTCCGAGGGCGAGAAGAGCCAAAAGAAGGCGCGCTCTTTATGATCGAATGCGCTCGGCTCGGGCATGAGATGCGTTGGAATGTGAATGTCGTCGAAGAATCCCATGGAGATGCGAATACCACTTTCGTCTGAGCTCATCACCTTGCCAACCAAGACCTCGCCGACGAATGGTCTGAATACCACGAGACGTGCCTTGACTTTGTGCCACAGGCCGCCGTCGCCCCATTTGACTTTGCCTTCGCTGGCCTCGGAGATGTCAAAGAGGGAGATGCATAGCCCGACGTCGGGGACGACCTTGTTGGCGTACTTGGTGTTGAGGGCAAGTGCGAGAGAGGAAGCCGAGGTGGCCGGCTGCTGCGAGGACGTGGTGTGCGTGAAGGAGGATGCCGGGATGAACAGCGTATCCTCGATGGTAGCGAGCACGAACATCTTTCGAGGGGGTTCCGGCGATGCCAAGAGAGCCACGGGTAAGGGGCTTGCCTGCGAAAGGAGCAGGGTCCCTTGTGCTGTGCTTTAGTATGGGCGCAGCGCCGAGGGAGCAGAGCAAGGGTAATGCATGTGTCAGGACCACTGCCTCGATATGCATGATGATTGTGCCCGCATCTACCGATCAGCATCCCCTGAATCCATGGCCTCATATAGGAGCGAAAGACAAATTAAGATGATGGATAAATGTTCACATTGGCTCTAGTGTGCCTTCAAGTTGAACTATGCTTTTTTGGTTTCCAGATAATCCTTGGCGGCCGCCGTTGCCAGCGACGACAGATGCTGATGGTTTTCCTGAGCCGCAAACTCACCTCGATGAAGCGAAATGGACTTGTTTGCCCAAGCAACTTATGTCGTCCCTGGGACCACGATCAGCGTCTTGACCGTCGTCATAGTAGAGGACGGTGCCGCCGCCAGATGATCTTGAGACGCCGCGGAGATGTCTCTCGTCGGGGATCAGCGTGCTGGATAGCGAAGAAGAGGTGGTCAAACTGTGAGGGTGTCTGTGCATGCTTTCTTCTTGAGGCCATCGACGAGGGCGCGCACGCGCGGCGTCGTTCTTCTGACGGGCTCCACGTCACGTGACTAGGCCCAAGCTTCGGTGCCGTCTGCGGCCGGCGAGTTGAGCCGGCGAAGCCCGACTGGGCGCGCATTCCGGCGAGCTAGCTGCCCTTTTTGTGCTCGCTTAGAAATGCTTCATCCGTCGAAATCCGCCTCGAAGAAGCGGAGGGTCATCCGTCGTCTATGAAGGCCATTCATTCTGGTTGCCTCGTTGCATGAGGTCGAAGAAGCCTGGCCGACTGGACGAGCCAAAGACGCACCATTGTGGCTCGCGCTCGCGGGCACAGCGCCTCGTGTGGCCAGCTCCATGCCATTAGTCAGGACAATTTGGCACCCGACTCAATGTGTTGCGCCCATTTCCGCGACTGAGAGCGATTGAAATCATGGCCTCGAGCGGCGCTGAAGAATGGTGATTTGGAACTTTCGGAATCGACCGGCTCGGAAGCATCGGGACGAGGAGTTTGGCGTGGATTAGCAATGGCGCGCCTTTCAGGGTCGAAAAAACCAAGTGGCCTTGTGGCCTGCAGGGCCGAACCGGCTCAGTGCGCACCGCATCGTTTGTCAGACGGACTCTTGCGGTCGTCCGCCATCGGCGCACAGGGGCGATGCGCGACTTCAAGACGCCCACGGAAACCCACGCGGATGGGCTGGGCTTGGCTGGCCGGCCGCGCGAGGCACCAGGGTCAGGGCGGACTCTGAGAATCCGCCGCCTTCTTCGCGGCAGCCAAGGCGGGCGAGCCAGAAGGGGCAGGGGGGCGCGCCTTAGTAACCACACACGACCCTTGGCCGACTTAGACTGGGCCGCGGGCAGTCCGCCCGCCCCAAAGGCCGCTTCCGCTTCTTCTTCTCGGTAAATACCCAATACGATAAACGTCCCGACGCCACCACTACGTCTACCCTTCTTTCCTCACCAATCTTCCCCGCATTTTCGCAACATCTCCTCAAACCTACACCTCACCTCACACACTCAAGTCATACACAATGGGATTCTCTGACGGTGACACAAAGTCGGGAGCCAAGCTCTTCAAGACCCGGTGCGCCCAGTGCCACACCGTCGAGGCTGGCGGACCTAACAAGGGTGGGTATCTTCTCCTGCCCGGCACTTGATGTGATGATCAAGATTGCCCTTCTTCGATGCGATGCTCATAGCCTCAAATCCCCTTATACCGTCCCTCTCACCCCTTCCTCCTCACAGTCGGCCCCAACCTTCACGGTCTCTTCGGCCGCAAGTCTGGCCAGGCTGAGGGCTTCTCCTACACCGCTGCCAACATCAACAAGGGTGTTACTTGGTAAGTTTCAGCTACCATATGGCGGGATGGCGGGCAGCGACGATTTGGCACTGTCATTCCCGGCTGTCGCTACTGCGGCCGGCTCGACTCCCCTCGCCACACATTGTGCGGGGCGGTTCGAGCTCCCCTTGCTGTCCACTGCCCGCCGCCTTCTGCCACGCGCTGGCGGTACTGCTCGTCTCTAGCTAGCCTGCTCACACATCCAACTTGCATCTTTCGCACGCCACTCGCCTTTTGCAGGGACGAGAACACATTGTTCGAGTACCTCGAGAACCCCAAGAAGTACATTCCCGGCACCAAGATGGCCTTCGCCGGTCTCAAGAAGGACAAGGACCGCAACGACCTCATCACTTGGCTCCGGGAGGAGACCAAGTAAGGCGGCGCTATCCCAATTCAACCATCAGCCCGTCAGCCTGGTAGCATACATAGAAGCACGGCAGGACAATCCAACGTAGAGGGGCATTGCTCGGCCTGCCATCTGCCCAGGGGCTGTGGGCGCAGAGTGCTCGTCCCTCGGCGCATTACTCGATGCGTCTCGGAGACTTTCCTCTGCTGCCCGCATCGCGTCTTTCTTGCCCTCACGTAGCCGGTTTCGACCGCCTCGTTTCTACTCTTCCACATTTGGCTTTGTAATTTCATCCTTCTTCTCACCTGCCAAAATTGCCCCCGCCTTCGTGGGGCATCGCCCCCGTCCGCACATGTCTTGACCAGCCCACTTCCGACATCTCATTTGTTTATGTCATCTCGCACATAGATTGTACAACGTTCGCCATCGCCCATCCGGCGTACGCTCCAGGGATACACTCGACCCTAATCTCATAACCACCGCTCTTGTTCTGCTACAATACCTGGGCCCTCTCGCGGACAACGGGGTGTCCTTGGCTTGATCAGCAACCCGTGTCGTTCTCTCCATCGAAGCGCGATGAATCATCGCTTACTGTGCCGCGTCACGTGATCTATTTCTCACGCCATGGTAAGGCCCGACTGTCTAAGCGACATTCCCACACACAGACCCCCTTCCCCGCTGCAACGAAGCTTCTCACTTCTCTCACTGTTCAGCAAGGAGTACGTTCCGTTTGCCGTGTCAGCATGGATTCGTTTTGGTATTGATATGTTACATGCGGCGTGTATGCCGTACAAGGCTGCCTGGAGATGAGCCTCGTCAGGCTTCGAGGAACTGTTGGTGGAAAGGGAACAACTAAGGTGATTGGGTCAGCTATGGTCCTCTTTAACCGCCCGTCCCATCTGGTCGTAAGTCAAAGCACACGCGTCACTCACATCTCGAGCCTCATCCTCTGTGACCCTACTACGGCCACTCTCGTCCTCGTCCCGTGTGATCAGACCGATTTCGGCGTCCCCCACAACGTGCTCTTCCCAGAACAAGCCGTGGGCCGTCGCAGTCAGCCGTTTCAGGGCGAGCGTCGCCCCACGATCTTGGAGCGTCTCCTCATCGTCTGCCTCTCCGTCATCGTCGTCTGCGCCTGAAGAGACTAACCGCGCTTTGAACTTGCGCATCCAGATGTTCCATTCCTGCGCCTCGTCGTACTCGGCTGCGGCCTTCTTCCCCGCCCGAAGCGCCTCTTTCGCCTTGCCCGCACCGGCGGCATCACCGCGGACTACGAGTTCCACAATGGTCTTTTGTAGCGCGCGGATCACAGCGCCTTGGTCCATTTTCGGGTCCTCGAGGTAGAAGTGGAAGGAGCCGACTGGGTCGGCTGCGAGGATGCGGATTTCGGGCTGAGGCTCGTCCTCGCTCTCTGAATCGCCCTCATCCGCGTCCGCTGCCTTTGACGCCCCTGCTACGGGTTCGGACTGAGCCTGTGTCTGTGACTGAGTGAGGGGCTCCTTCTTGACGCTTTCCTCCCGCGATGTCGAAGCATACCGCGAAGACGAGGGCGCTAGGAGCTCTTCTTCTTCTTCGTCCTCTGTCCCGCTATCAGAGTCGATGAGCTTTCCCTTTACCGGCTGAGACTGGCCATTGGACGCCTTGATGCGCTTCTGCTCCTGCGTATCGTGCCCTTGTGATTGCTTCGATACATCCACCTGTGCACTGCCCTGTCGGCTACGCGCCCCTTGTGATGCCTCTGATCTAGCATCCGCTTGTTCGTCGTCCTCTCCTGCCTGCGCCAAGTCGAGCTCGTGGCGCCCTTCGAGCCGTCGCGTCTTCTCGGCAAGGTCTCTTTCTCTCTTCATGCGAGCCTTTATCGTCGTCTTATCCGGGTAGTAGCGGATTTTAAAGAGATTGGTGCACTTCCCTGCCCAGTGTTTGCTCGCCTCTCGAATCTCCTCTGGGCGATCGAGGAACTTGTCCACCTCCCAATGCGGGCGGGGAAGGTCCGTCGAGTCGGGATGCATGACGCGGTATGCGACGGCTTCCTTCATGCGGTGGATGGCGGGATTAAAGGAATCCTCAGTGGAGAACCACGGCTGATCCTCTCCATCTTCGTCTTTGAAGGCATGCATCAGGTCCATGCTGTCAACGAGGCCCTCCATTGCTTTGACCATCTTCTCCGTCGGAAGGCTGCGATGTTCCGTCAGCTCCCTCCCATCGGCGGTGATGACGCGGTCGAGAGAGGGGAATGTGTACCGCTTGAGATCTTCTGAAAACGGCACTTCTGAAAAGTGGAAGTAATCGGCGCTCGACTCATCGGGCACCCTCAAGACTGGGTACAGGACGCCGACCTTGGGCTCAGCATTCTCCCTGCGCACGAATCGGACCAGGGCAAGCTTCCCTTGGTCCTTCATGGCCTTGGCGAGACTGCTTAGCTGGACTTGAGCTTTCAGGTTGTTGGCATCGGCGAAGACGTTCCAAATCTCCCCGAGTAAGTAATGACGGCGAAACTGCAGGGCGTCGTAGAGGGAATGAATCGTCAACCTTGGCATCCTCCTTGTAGACGCTCGAGAGCTAGAGCATTGCTCGCATCCACTCACTGTCGTCTCCTTGACCCAATTGATGATTTCCAGCCCCTGCGCGCTCTCCCACTGCACGTCGATGTCTGGTGTAATGGGAATCAAGCTCGCACCCAGCTTGTAGGCTTTGCTGAACTCCATTTCAGCGTCTGCGGGCAATGGCTGAGCATTCTCAGTACCGAGCTCCTTGACTTGCTCGGCCAAAAAGTGTAGGCGCCTGACATCGACCATGTATGTCCGTGAGATTCCATCCTGAGTATTGATGGCGGGGAGGTTTGGTGTCGGCGTTGGCACAAAGGAGCCATCTTCAGAGATGTACTGGCTTTGAGCCTGTTGTGTAGCCTCCTTTTCACGACGAGCAGCTTCAGTCTGCTCGGCGAGCTTGCTCATCGTCTTTCGAGGCATGGGCAACGCTCTGGTTGTGAGCTTGAACATCTTGACCGGGATGTGCATGGCTGTATCTGATGTGAAGCCCTCCTCCGGGTCGCCGAATGTGAGTGCCGTCGAGTAAGGGGCGGAGCCCTTGAGCTGTACGTTGGGAAGGGTCGCTTGCTCGAGTGCATGCACTGCTGATGCGATGCGAGATTCTGGTAACTGCGACAGCCAGTTGTGCCACCATGCCTCGTTCTCCTTCTTGACCTCGTCTTTGTCTTCCTCCTCGAAGCCAAACTCTTCGTCGTCAAAGTCAACGCCGATGACACGGAGGCTGACGCCGTCCTCCTTGATACGTTCTGCAATGGCATCCACAGAGTCTTGGTTCATTGGATTTCTGCCGTCGGTGATCAGATAGATGACACGCTTCCAGCTCCGTGAAGTAGGAGCCACGCCTCCCCGACTGGGATCAGACATGGATGTGAGGGCGCAGATGAGCGCATCGAGGGCTGTTCGTGAGGCAGATGACGAGTTTGGGTCAGCAAGGGGCGGCAGCGACATGTAGGCCCGCAGAAGTGACTCACGATCTGGGGGATGGCCACCCTCGTCTTCACGTACAGCCCTGAGACCTCGAAGAAGCTCTAGTGTGGCCACCGTGGGTTGACCCATGGGCACAAGCTCATCTACCCCCTGATAGGCATCTTGGTCTGGTTCGGCATCGATGACAGCGTTCGATGTACGAGGAGAGCCAAAGGCTATGAGGCTCATTTGAGCCGTCTTGAGCTGGGAAAAGATCTGATGGTCCAAACACTTTGGGGTCAGTCTGCTGAGCCATGCGGTACGAGAGCGCATCCCGTTTTTGTGGATGCGCTGGAGATGCTCACAATTGATTGCGTTTTGCGGGCGACAAATTCCAGGCACCAGGCAAGGTTTGTCGTTTCCCTCTCCTTTTCCTCTACGTTGCCATCATCGTCGACGAACTCTTCCCGGATGACCCTCTTGTGACCCATGGTCGGGGAAATGTCGACGACGAAAGTTGTCAGAGTACGCTGTGGGCGGGGCAGTCAAAGCATGCAATGCGAATGTCAGCGTGTATGCCAGCTAGCCTTCACAGCATTGTTGTGTACCGCTCGATCCTAGCATTCCTCACCGACAGCGACATGACGGGCGCGTAGAAAGCAATCCGCTTTTCTTTTAGGCAGGCAGGTTCACGGGGCCAAGGAGGATGAAGGCGGACGAAGTTTGATGGGAGGATGATGGCGCTGAGAGCTGGTCCTGTGCGGGGCGGGGCGAGCCTCTTGTTGTCCAGCCAAGCGCGCCTCTTCTGCGCGTGTTGGTCCGACGGAAAGAGAGACGCGCGTCAAGCGCTCCACGTGCTTCGCATGGCGGGCGGCCACTGGCTGCTGCTCCGAAATTGGCCGCGGTGCAACCCGCCCACCGGACATGGGGGCACAAGTGGAAATCACGGACCTGACGACTCGACCCTTCCCCTCGAGGTCGCCGCAAAGCCTCGCGGGACGGCAGAGGGTACTTATACCCCGCACTTTCGGGGAGCGACGAGGGATTGCGGGGATGCATTGGCCAGCGACATCGACAAGTTAGATATAAAGAGGCGGTCCACTTCATTGCTCGACTACCACCCCCGCGCTTGCGAATCTCCAACACCTCTCTCCATCCAATTCTCCGTACTGCGCGCTTCTTTGCGACTTCGATACGCATCATCTGCCAAGACAACGACGAAATGACCAGCAACCCACTCTACCGCGACCAAGACTCGGGAATCCTCCTGGTCTTCTCTGATCCAGGCGAGACGTCCACGCTCGAGGAATTCCAGGACTGGTACGACAACGAGCACGTCCCGCTGCGCACCTTGCGCTTCACAGAGTTCCGCTCTGCCGGCCGCTACGAAGTGTATGAATCCAAGCACACCGGAAGCCAGTCAAAGACTTTCAAGGCTGGCTGGGCAGCGGCGTACACCATTTCCTCCAATGGCCTCTACAATAACCCTGCATACTCTGGTCTGCGTACGAACCGCAGCCCTCGCGAGGCCGAGCTTGTAGCCCGCTTGGGCGTCCTCGACAGGAGGATCTTCTCCCTCGTTTCCGACAGCGCTGCGCCCTCGGAGGTCAAGGGAGACCTCACGGCCAAGCGACAGGCTGACGTCGAGACGGAAGCAAGCGCCTTGGAGCACATCGCTTTCGACCTGCCTGAAACCACCGACTCGGCCCGCGCCCAAGAGTGGTTCTCCAAGGAGGTGTTGCCTTCACTCAAAGGCGTCAAGGGAATGACGAGGGCTAGGCTCGTACGCCTCTGCGACGCCGTCATCAATGGCAAGTGGACATCCAAGGACGATACAAATGCCGTCGCAAAGTGGGCCGTCGTCATTGGTGAGTGTTTTTCTTGAAGTAGTAGCGTCGAGCGGTTCATGCTATTCTGCTTGGCTCACATTTGCATCCCCCGCGGGGCATTCACCGCCCTCCTACAGAATACTCTACCCCGGCTGTACCGAGTGACGAGGCAGCAGAAAAGGCCAGGAGTCTTGTGCTGCAAGATGCCACCAACGTCGAGGTCAGGAAGATGAAACTGTACAAGGCATGGGATGCAACCAAGGCATTGGAGGCATAAGGGAGTCTATGCGGCCCGAGCGCGGCGCTGTGGTCACAAGCGAATGGTTCACAGTCACACGTGTGTGCTCGAGTTTGGCAACAGGGTGCTTGGTCGGCTCCCGTGACATTGACCCTTGCAGACGAATGCCCGCTACCCCTTTCCGTTGGAGTCACGCCCACCTGGGAAGAGTGATATCGCGGGGCGACAATGAGGCGCCCTTTGGAAGCATATATGCGTCACTGGGACCGAGAACCGCTCAAGATGCGTGCGTTTCCTTGTCCTAGCGCTCGTGAAAAGGCGGAAAGCCGCCAATTCCAGCTCAGCTGCCCAGCCCGGACATTCGGATCCTTTCGTAAGGAAGAAGTGTGTCGACCTCGCGCATCTGAGAGGATCCCTCCGTGAAGCCCATGGACGGTTTTTGGGACTCAGAGATGGGTCGTCACTGTCAGGGTGGAGCATCGGGACGAGACACGGCCGTAAGCGAGTGCCAGTGCACACGCAACAGGCCAAGAAGGTCACGGACCCTGCCCACCGCTCACTGATCACGGCCATGCAGGCCCAGGCCGCAGGCGGGTCAGCCTGCCCGATGCTGGCTGGATGGCTGGCTTCGAATGCTCGATGTTCATTCGGGCCTGGCGAACGGCCCTGCACGTGATCGGGCTTCACTCTCCGACGGGCAGGCCACGCCGTATTGACCGATCAGCCGGAACCCCAACAAAAGAGAGGAGGCGCCACTCGCCATATTTGCCTGGCTTTGATTTGGCTTCACGGACCGCGGACCTTGGCACAAGGGCTTCGGGCTCCCTTCAGCTCTGGCTCAGGGAAGCGTCGTCCTGGCCGGAATTTGGCGTCACTGTACTTCGGCGCCATACTTCCGCACGAGAGAACAGGCAAGGAGAGAGAGACATGCAGGACATTGGTACAATGGCTACTGTGAGTAAAATAAGCAGAGCAGACACATTTTCAGCCCCGGCATTCTAGGGCGTAAGTAGAGAGGTGCCGTACGCCGTACACCAGGGGAAAAGCCGCGGCACGCACAGCGCAGGGCAGCCTGCACCTCGCCAACACATCGGCATCCGCCCACGGGGCTAGGCGCAGCACCGCGGAAAAGGTCGAAGGTAGATTAAGATTGCCAACTGCTGCTACTGATCAAGATGTCGCCTCGGCGCCCGATGCGACACGACAAGAGGACCAATCTGGTTTCAGGGGAGAATGAGAATGCTGACGGTGATCGCAGCACTGAAACCGCGTCGCAACTAGACGACCAAGAATACCCGACTAGGCCCGCGTACAATACAACAGTCACTGCACCACCACCACACACAGCACAGCAGCGCCGCAAGAATTGACCCCGGCAGCCCAAGAACGGACGCCCATGACGTCTGTCTGTCTGTCTGTACATCCTTACACACAAATACATCATACTCGCGCGTAGCACCGAGGGTGCAAATATAGGTCGAGCACATTAGCCAATCACCGAACCAGAGGTTGCTGCGAGTGCGCGGACGCAGTGCGCATGGCCTCCCTCGTGCAACCCACTCGGACGGCAAGTTGCTATTTGCCCTCTTTTCCAACTGTGATCACCACGCTTGACTTGACAGCGGAGATGCATCGCCAATCGAGATCGCGCCGTCACCAATGCTTGGATCGGGAATCATCACTGCCCCGGGCACATTCGTACCAAGCCGAGGAGAGTCGCCCCACTCGCCCTCGCTCACTCCTCTACTTACTCATGCTGCGGGCTTCCTCGGGCATTCGTCTTTTGAGTCTTGCTGTCTCACAACGCAGCAGCAGCACGCATTTACATTGTCACGGCGTGAGCTCACCGAGGGTCCTAAGTTCCGCGGGTCCGGGTAGCCCGCTCGATCCCGCTCCCAGTAGCCGACGTGTATGGTCAGGGTGGGTAGAAGGGGGCGTTAATGAATCTGAGCTATGTATCTCTGAGCCACTACTTGCACTAGCATGCCTGAGCTACGACTAGCAAAGGCAAAGGCAACGCAGCACGCGTGAATGCGCGGGGCGTTAATGGTGCTGTCTGCGTGGGCGGGGCAAAACAGTTCTTCGTGAGGACCACACCTTGTGTACCGAGGTCAGCGCGCAATAAAAGAGCTAGTGGGTCGGCGGGCGGCGGACGGCGGGCAGCGTAAGACGGACGGCGAATGGGCCTTCGTTGGCCCGCGATTCGCCTCACGAGTGCAGCTTGTGCACATGGGCAATGTGGGAAGCCGCTCGCGTCTGGGTGTTGCACCTCCGAAACGCAAAAGCCCAAAAAAACGTGGCTTGGCGGGCGTTCCTCGCCTTTGCGTTCGCGTTCGCGCTGCCTGGCTGCCGCTACACCGCTCGCTGACAGTCGCGGTTCTTCCGGCCTGCCTGTGTGTTGCCTTTGAGGCCGCCGCTCGCTGACCGTCGCCGATTGCCCGATCCAAGTCGTAGGCGGGCCCTTCTATGCCGACGGGACAGGGCAGGCGGGCGGGGCGGGGCGGGGCTGAGCTGGCTGACTACGAGATACTTACTGTACATACATCCAATTCAATCACCTGTGCTCGCAAACGCCAATGAGCAGGCACTCTGTCACTCCAGTGGTTGCACATGAGCTGCAATTCAACGCAACGCATGAAAAAGGTACAGCGGTGCTAGCCTCTTTGCAGGCCCGGTCTGTCTCATATGTATTGTATTGTGTGTGGCTGGTAGACCAGACGGGACCGGGATCACCGATTTGGTTCGGTGTGGGTGGGTGCTTTGCTTGGCGAGTCGTTGGCTCATCATTGCCGTCAGTGCTTGCACCTCGTCGTTGCACCTCGTTGCCCTCTCCGTCTGTGCCGCGTGCCTTGCCTCTTTGCCTGTCGGTCCGTCCGGCCCACTTGTCGAGTGTGCCCGTGCCCGTGCCGTGCCTGCCCCTGCGTGCTGCCTGCCTGCGTCGCACCTTTTCGTCGTCGTCGCAGTCGTCGCAGTCGTCGTCGTCACCATCACTGATCGTGGCTGTCCTTGCTGCTGCTCCTTGCTACGATAGCCACCGTACCTGTCCCCGCCCTCTTGCGCCGCCCACCTTGGGCACTCCGGCCAAGCAGCAGACGGAACTCAATCAAGATTCCATGGCAAGGCGTCGGCGTCTGTCCGCCTGTCCGCCTGCCCGTCTGTCATGCAGTCCCGATCCCACAGGGACCGCGGTACAATATTGCACTGGACGTACACGGGATCCTTTTCTTCCCAAGCGAATTTCCGCCCTCTTGGCCTCGGAGCAGCAGCATAGTGCAGCTCTCGCCACTTCAACAAACGACCAGAACCCCACCAGCACCGGCTCACACTGCGATTCCACGCCACGCCCAGCCCATCAGACGCTCCAAAAGCCGGTCCTGCGTGTGTACCACAAAGCACTAGCGGGGACAGACGTGCAAGGCCCCTGCCTGCCTGCCTGCCTGCCTGCCTGCCTGCCCGATATCTCCATCAGGCACGGGCACAAGATCGCAAGCCAGAGCCGCCGATCCAAGTCAATGGATTGCCCGACTCTCGCAGCAGGCGGCGTGCGTTTCCCACTGGGCCCCTTCGCCTAGAGCTACCGACCGCGGAATCATTGCACCACGAGCCTGCCCCTCCCTCGACGTCTCCCACCCCTTTCCCCCTTCGTCATCGATCTGCCTCCCGCCTCCATGGGGCTTCGCTCCTACGAAACGCTACGTTGATCTCAACCCTCCTCCCACTCGCACTCCTTTCGAATCTCTCCCTCTGAGCGATCGGGGTACAGCATACACGCTGCCTTCACCAACCGCGCTTAAGCGACCGCCACGCCTCAAGTACTGCTTGGCCAGACATCACGACGCCAACGACAAAGACAGCCCCACAAGAGTACTGCGACCCGTAATCACATCGATACGCGGGATCACTCTTTTTATTTGACGCACTTTCGCGTCTTCTTCGGTCCTGCCGACTTTGTCCGCGCTTTGGCGCCTTTGTCGACGCTTTTCTCCTCACCCCGCGCCGCCATCGTTGCCGCCGTTGCTTCAGTCTCCCTCAACTTGACTTGACTCGATTCCTGTTGGCGCGCTTCGGCTTACTCCCCCAGGGCAAACGGAGCATCACCTTCAGTCTGGCTCGGATCGGACAGACGCGGGACGAACCACACGAAGCCACCAGGCAAAGCGTCGCCTTCCACATCTGAATCCGATATCAGATCCTGGGTCCTCTGTGTGGAAGCCGCGGGCATTTTTCACGAATCGACGCGAAGAATGACCGCAGCCTCACCACCATCCGACAAGGAGGAAGAGTCTTCCTCGCGGTTACCTCCTCTGTCCTCGAGCCTCGCCATGCAGTCGTCGCCGCTTGGCGATGCAGCTGCATCCTCGTCTCTCACGCGTCTGCCATCCACGGCCAAGAACGATGTGACGCTGCCCAACATCCGAAGCCTCGGCGCATTCGAAGGCGGCTCTTTGCCGCCAATCAGACCCGCTGCCGGCTCATCCGCGGAATCTCTTCCAACGCCGACGACGCAATACTCGTCCACCTCTTCATCCTCACTTCCCCCTTTGCCCAAGTTTGCTGACCCGAGATCTAGAGCAGACGGCGTCAAGAGTCAATTGGTACCACCGACACATCGTAGATGCTCTCCTCCTAGTCCTTCTCCTCACGCTGATCGCCGGGAATTCGACTCAAGCCATGATCGCTTCCGGCGCTCAACAATCGCTTCGGATGGCGCAGCGCCTTACCAGCATCCATTCTTTGATCGAAAACCTTCTCAGGAACCCAATGTCAGTGCGCCGAGCCATGAGCATCAAGAGTCGGAGCGTGCAATGTTGCTCGAGGTAAGTCCATTGTCCAGATCATGCCTGTGCATTCACGGTCACTGACAACAGACTCGGATCTTTTCCGCGTGCCGCTTATGCTGCCAGGTATTGGACTCGCTCAATACTGCTCGGGATATTGTTCACGATGGGCTGAGCAGAGCCGGATCGCCCTCGCAAGGATTTTTGAGAGTCGCTACTGAAGCCGTCGGCAGAGCCTGGGCGTTGCTCAACGGGGCTCGTATCAACGAACTCGACGAGGATTCTTCCAGTGAGTACTAGCCTTTTCCACAAGACTTGTCCGTAGCGCAGTCTCACTGACAGCGTGCCTTTTTGGCCACAGAAACTCGGCAGCAAGCACATGACCTTCACGTACGAAGCGTGGTTTCCAGCTCAAGCCAGCTTCCGAGCAGGCATGCACCGCCCGCACATGCAGAGAGCCCAACGTCGCAAGCCCTCTCAGCGGATACATTTAAGCCAGGTGCGATTGGTGTGAAGGCTTCTTCGGGGTACACCCGGGATGCGAATCAGCGCTATTCGGCTCCTTCAGGCAGCATATGGGTGCTCAACCGCAATAGCGATCGACCCCACGCCTCTACCGCCGCTCCAGCTACGCAAACCTCTCCTCGCAAGATGTACGAGGGCCATGATAGCGGCGTAAGTGAACACAACCATCACCTGCTCCACGAAGTCAATCGAAGAGGACTGACATTGCGCCCCCCGGACGCTCCTCTACAGGCGAACGACGGTGTACCCCGGCCGCCTACGAGTGTGTACCAGGTGCACCCATCTGCCGCCGGGACGAGAGGACTGGGACAATCGCCTCGCCCTGACATGGGCTCCGAATCTGAGGCGAGCTACATGTTTGCGCCCCCGAACATCCGCAACCGACTCGCGGCTTTGCATAGATCATCGGAATCGCCAAAGACGGAGATGCACACCGATCCTTCCCAATTGACTATGGCTCAGAGCGATTCTCCGACCTGGGCAGCGTCCCCGCATACTTCGTCTCCTGAGAGCAAGGCCATGCGACAGTACTCGCCACCGCTGGATTCGGCCTATCAAGATGACGCAGGCGCGGAAAGGCGGTCTACGGTGGGAGAGACAGGTACCAAATACAAGAAGCGCAGCCGTGCACCTGCGCCCTCTGCATGTAAGAACTGCGGTACCAACGAGACACCAGAGTGGCGCAGAGGCCCTGATGGAGCTCGCACGCTATGCAATGCTTGTGAGTTTTCCCAGACAGGTACTCTGCCCCTTTTCCCGGTGCCCTTGCTGATCAGATGCTCGGCTCTCCTTCCTTCGACGTCATTCCCCCACCTCGCCACTCCAGGCGGACTCCACTTCGCGAAGTTGGCAAAGCGCAAAGGTCCCGAAGGTTCGCTGGACGAAGGTTCTGCACCTCCCTCAGCATCAATGCCGCCGAATCGACCATTGCCTCAAACACATCCAGCATACGCTCCTCCTCCGCCGCCGCCATCCATACACAGCAGGTCACACTACGACTCTTCTTGATCGGCGCGCCCTAGCGCGGAATCTAATCGAGAGCAATACAATGGGGTAGACGGGACGTAATGATGTCCGATACAGAGCATAAACAATGTGTATATATCACCCCGTCAAATGCTTCCGCTAAGTATCATTTTCCTCATCGCACCACACGACTGCACTAGGGTGAGGCAATGCGAGCATGACTTCGACAAGTTTTGTGTTCGACTTCTTACCAAGCTTCACGGCGGTTGCCGTGACGGCTCTCTCGTACTCAGTCACGTGGGTATCGCTTGCACTCTCTGCAGATCGATCATGCTGCGGGGTTTCGAAGGACTTCGGTGGAGCAGCCAGACAACGCAAACCCTACACGATCCTTGCCTCTGAGAAGGGGTAGAGTTCGCACTTACCGGAGTTACGGTTCTGATTGCTTTGCCTGCGGGTTGCGTCCACGCCAGTGGCCCGTAGAATTTGACATTGCCCTCACGAACTGTGACTGGGAAAGCCGCATACAGGGGTTGCAATCGCGTGCCTGCGGACCCTTGCCCTGCCGAGTTTCACGATGGACATGCCCCAGTCGCTCGAGGAATCCCAGCCTGTCCTTACTTCCTTCCTGCTTTGCTTTGCTTCGTGGCCCTCTTGATGACTTTCCAGCCGGGAACCCGCGTGTCACAAATGATTGCGCGAGGGCAACGCGACTGGCAGTAGCGTCTCCGCGATTGCGGTGTCGACAGTTTGGGGTTTTGGCCTGTTTGCCATCGATCGGGGAGGAAAGTTTGAATTTGCGGAAGAGCGACGAATTGAGGAAAGTGGCCTGCCGTTTGACGGCACCTCGTACGAGGAGTTTGCTCCGACTGGACCTAGCACTACGTCCTGCCACGGCGCAACGTTGCCGTCATGACGGGTTTCGAATCTCGTTCGTGGGTTTGCGAGCTACGGTTGTCAGGGCAAAGGGAATGGTCTTCTTGCTCTTTGACTACTGGTATGGGGGCAAAGCTGCTACGAGGACCCGCTCCAGACGGGTGGAAAGACAGGAGACGCGGCTATAAGACGAGCGGGCACAGCTCCATCGAGGCGTTGTTGTCCATACAACATACTCCAGCCTCTCTCACACTCTCTGGCCCTTGCTGGGTCATAACAGAACCTCTCACCCTCTTCTTTTCCGTACAATCCCATACTCACCATCCACGCACCCACATTCACAAGCAGATTGTTTCAATGGGGCGACTCGACGACGCCACACTGTGGCGCTTCGGCCTAGCGCTCGTCTTTGGACTGAGCGTTGGGATACTTGCCGTTCGAGCCTTGCCCGTCGGGGATCATCCCACGGACGCTGCGCCCTCGTGGCGACAGAGAGAGGTCCTTGTGTCGCACAAGGACCTCGGGAGGTTCCACCCGCTTCCTCGCGAGAGGCAGTTCAATGTGAGTCGGCGGTCGTCAAAACAGGCCCGCGCACGATCTCCCGGCTGACCGTCCATGTCCGCCTTCCATTGGCAGGTCTTCGATATTCGTCAGGACGACTCTGGCGGGGTAGACCTGTCCGGCGCCCTGGGAGAGGGAGAAGACGCAGACAAGGACAAGTCGGACGCCAATGGCGCAGGGGCTGATGCCAACGGTGACAACAAAGATGCCGACAAAGACGACGCCAAAGATGACGCCAAGGGTGATGCTTCCGCGGATGGTGCCCCCGCCGCTGGGCAGAACCAAACCGACAAGAACCCCGAAGACGCGCCCGCAGGCGCAAACAATAGTACCGCCAATAGCGACCCGGCAGCGCCCAAGGATGGCGACGCTGGAGCTAAAGATGGCGCCAAGGACAGCGCCAAGGACAGCGCCAAGGACAGCGACGCTGCCGCCAAGGGTGGTACAGGAGTCGCTGACGCAAGCAAGAATACGACTGCTGCACCGGACAAGCCTGTCCCTGTAGGACCCGTCCCCACGGCAGGTGCTGGCGCGACGAACAAGACGATCGAGGGAGTCAAGGTGAGCCCGGAGCCACTACATACCGCGTCGAATGTGCCGCCAGTCGAGTACCGGAAGCTGACGTTAGGTGTCAATCACCCGCGCTCTGATTCTTGGAACTTGCCCTCGGATCGAACCCCGCGTAGCCCCAAACCTGCCATATCGGTGTCCCCAACAACATCGACAAGAGTCCCACCTGGTCTGGCGGCAGCGCCGGCTCCGTAAACCAAGTTGGCGCAGCGCTGATCCAGGCCATCGAGGCGATGATGGCGGCGCTAGGTGCCCCTAGTGCAGTCAAGGCGCCTAGCACTTCTCATGGCGGTAGCACTATAGTCCCGACTAATAGCCATAGTCGACGACGGCAGCTTGAGATGGAGCTCGAGGCGCGGCTGAAGTCGTGGGCGCAAAAGCGGGCTCATCGACAAGGATAAGCAGTGGGGGTTGTCTCGTTGTGCGACTACCTCGAAAGGCTTGGGGAGGAAGCGGTGGAGCGACATCGATTGCCTCGGTGTTCCCCGCAAGATGAAGACGTGAAGGTGGACAGAGAGTCCGAAAACGACGGACGACGGAGATGGAATCCCAAGGCAGTTTGCTCGCCCAAGGCAGTTTGCTCGCGAATGACTAGTCTGCGGAGAATGGCGTCGCTGAAGGCAGTTTGCTCGCGAATGACTAGTCTGCGGAGAATGGCGTCGCTGAGGGCTTAGTCTTGTAGCTCGGCCGTGGCCGTGCAAGACGGAGTCAAATGGTATGGAATAGATTGTCGCGGCATTCCCGTCCTTCGCTCCTTCTTTTCCTGCTGTACATTCGCCTGCAGCCATTCGGTCAAGCGATTACTTACAATGACACTCTCCTAGCCTCTCCTTTGCTTCTACTGACGCACGCACGCACAACAGCCTTGGACCGCCGGTCCACGCGCGTGTCCCCCCGTGGTGCGGCGGCGGAACCCCGATGCAAGACGTGCATTGGGCGCGGTGTTGGACGCTTTGCCAAGACTTTCTCTTCGCTCTCTTCGCCCACACCACGCACAACACGACAGGCAGACGAAGACCCCCCACACGCCAAGTGAGCCAGCCAAGGCGTACAATGCGGCTAGAGGTGCTCTCCAGTCTTGTCACAGTACAAAACAATACAATAGTGGCAACTGAGCGGCAACTCAGCACGCGGACGCCGGTAGTGACGTGGGCGGTGTGAACATGAACCTGGATCGGGCTTCTAGCGGAAGAGAGGAAGCGTGCATCGTCTGGCAACCTAAAGGAGAAAGCAAGAGATGGAGCCTGGTCATGCGGCTGTGTGCATATCTGCCACCGGAACTGCCACCGATCCGGGGTCCCTTCACTGAAGCCGGGGACGACTGTCCGTCCCGTTTCCCCTGAGAGAACGTCGCCGCTACGAGCAACCTTGCATCTTATATCTTCTACAGTTGAGCGTCCATCCCCATTGGCCCTTCCAACCTCTCGCCTTACCCTGTCCTCAGACCCCTCTCTAGCCCGCAGCAACCCTCCCTACTCCCCGGTCTGTATCAAACATGCTTCCCAAATCCTCCCTCGTCGCACTCTCCCTCTCGCTCCTCGCGACCCTCGTGTCTGCCCAAAGTACCAGCGACGACACCTCCAAGCAGCTTGACCCCTCTGCGACATGCCCTTGGCAGGTCAATGACCAGATTGTGTCGTGTCTCGCTACAGTCGAGTCGGACGAAGCTACCAGGAGCGGTGGACCCTGCACCACGAATGATTGGGAGTGCATCTGCAATGTGAGTAAAGGCGTCGAGGGCCCAAGCTGGCCTCGTGAAGCTTTTCAAGGCGCTGCTCACCGCTCACTCGGACACGCCCGCCTCCTTCCCGTTGCGCAGAAACAACAAGGCCTCATCGACTGCTACCTCCCCTGCCCGGGTACTCAAGATGCCGAAGATGTACAGTACAATAGGGTGGGTACATTGCACTCCTGCCTTTCTGTGGCGCATACGCCCGTAAATGCTTGCTGACCTGCTCCCACGCTCTCCTCTCCTCTCCTCTCCTCTGGAACGAACAGGACAATTGCGCAGGACAGCACGGCGTAACAAACAAGGCAGCAGGCGGCAACTTGACGTACACTGGCAGCACGCTGACCTCGTCGTACTCGGGCCCCATCGAGAGCGCCACTTCCTCTTCTTCGGCTCCCTCCTCCACGTCCAGCACCAGCGGCAACAGCACAACCAGCGCGACTTCAGCCCCCTCCTCGTCCTCGTCCAGTGCAAGCACAACGGGATCCTCTTCAGCTGCTGCGCCAAGCTCCAGCGGGAGCCAGGACGACGCCAATGCCGCGCCTGCCATGCTGCCGTATCACAAGGCGGCCATCACCGTGGCATTTGGTGTTGTGGCCTGTTTGGCTTTGGTCCTCTAGGCGTTGCCTTACCGTGTCCAAGTTGTCGAAGCAGGAGGCGCTCCATGGACTTTGTGCCCGTCGACAGACAATGTTCCATTCCCCGTCTAGCCCTTTCTTTCCCGATCTTTTGCCAGCCGGTTTGTTCTACCCAATGAAGACGTTTGGCACGCTCGCCGCTCCTGCTACTCTCGCGTGTCTGCAGCAAAATGTCTGTGTCGTAACAAAGCAATGTGATTGAGAGGATTCACAACTAAGCGGGAAAAATGTAACAACAGATATCAGAGAGGGCCATGATGCGAGACTACACAACGGAGAATTGCTGAGAATGCTCATGCCGACGACTCTGCTGCCTTCCGCTTCTGTGCCATCAGGTTGAGTGCGCTTCCGGCCTTGAACCACTCAATCTGGCCCTCGTTGTACGAGTGCACCAGGGGAATCCGTGCGTACTCCTTGCCTTCCAGGTCCTTGCACACCATGGTAATCTCCGAGCCAGGGGCCATCGTCGTGATGCCCTCGAGGTCCACCGTCGAGCGAGGCTGCACCGTGTCGTAGTCTGCCTCGTTCTTGAACGTGGCAGCAATGAGACCCTGCTTCTTCAGGTTGGTCTCGTGGATACGGGCGAACGACCGCGTGATCACTGCGTAACCACCAAGGTAGCGGGGCTCCAGGGCGGCGTGCTCACGGGACGAGCCCTCTCCGTAGTTGTGATCACCAATGACAACCCACGGCCTGCCGTTGTCACGGTAGTGGGCGGCAGTTGCCGGAACGGCGCCAAACTCGCCGGTCAGCTGGTTGTAGATCTCGTTGGCCTTGTTGTTCTCGGCAGAGATGGCACCAATGAGACAGTTGTTCGAGATGTTCTGCAAGTGACCACGGTACTTGAGCCAAGGGCCACCAGCAGAGATGTGGTCAGTGGTGCACTTGCCAACAGCCTTGATCAGAACGGGGCAGTTCTTGGGGTCGGTGCCGTCCCAAGGCTTGAAGGGAGCAAGGAACTGCAACCGGTCGGAGTTGGGGTCAATGGCAACGGCGACGTTGGCACGCTCCTCGAGAGACTCTGGGGGAGCAGCAAAGGTCTGCTCTCCGGGGTCGTAGCCGCGAGCGGGGAGCTCGATACCAGCGGGGTTGGAGAACTTGAAGGGCTTGCCGTCGGCGCCCTTGAGGGTGTCGGTGAGAGGGTTGAAGGTGAGGTCACCAGCGAAGACCATGGCAGTGACGAGGTCGGGCGAGGCAACAAAGGCGTGCGTGGCGGGGTTGGCGTCGTTACGTCCGGTGAAGTTACGGTTGTAGGAGGTGATGATGGAGTTCTTGACACCCTTCTGGACGTCAGTTCGGTCCCACTGACCAATGCACGGGCCACAGGCGTTGGCAAGGACAACACCGCCAGCCTCCGAAAGCGTCTCCATCTGGCCGTCGCGGGCAATCGTGGCGCGAATCTGCTCGGAACCCGGGGTGATGGTGAACTTCGACTTGACCTTGAGGCCGTGCTCGAGGGCCTCCTTGGCAATGGAAGCGGAACGAGACATGTCCTCGTAAGACGAGTTGGTGCAGGAGCCAATCAGACCGACCTTGAGCTCAGCGGGCCAGTCGTTCTTCTTGACGGCCTCGGCGAACTTGGAAAGAGGGGTGGCAAGGTCGGGCGTGAAGGGACCGTTGACGTGGGGCTCAAGCTCGCTCAGGTCAATCTCGAGGTGCCTGTCGTACTCTGCGCCCTGGTCGGGGAGAAGGTGGTGCTGGAAGGACTTGGCGAGCTTGGCGATCTCGGGCCGCTTGGTAGCCTCGAGGTAGGCACCCATGCGGTCGTTGAAGGGGAAGACGGAGGTGGTGGCACCGATTTCGGCACCCATGTTGCAGATGGTGCCCATACCGGTGGCGGAGAGCGACTCGACACCGGGACCCTTGTACTCGACGATGGCACCAGTGCCACCCTTGACGGTGAGCTCACCAGCGACCTTGAGGATGATGTCCTTTGGCGAGGCCCAGCCAGAGAGCTTGCCCTTGAGCTCAACACCAACGACCTTGGGGCACTTGAGCTCCCAAGGAATGTCGGCCATGACGTCGACGGCGTCGGCACCACCAACACCGCATGCAATCATGCCGAGACCACCGGCGTTGGGAGTGTGCGAGTCGGTACCAATCATCATACCACCGGGGAAGGCGTAGTTCTCGAGAAGAATCTGGTGGATGATACCAGATCCAGGCTTCCAGAAACCAATACCGTACTTGGCAGTGCAAGTGGCAAGGAAGTCGTAGACCTCCTTGTTGATCTCCTTTGCCCTGGCCAAGTCCTTGACACCTCCAACCTGAGCCTCGATCAAGTGGTCACAGTGGACCGTGGTGGGGACTGCAACCTCGGGCAGGCCGGCAGACATGAATTGGAGGAGGGCCATCTGTGCGGTGGCGTCCTGGCAAGCGACTCGCTGTGAGGTCGGGTGGGGAAAAAAGAAGAAATGCGGCATGCGACGTCAGCCATTGTACATCTAGGCGATTGAATCGAGGAATCGCGGCAAAACTCACGTCTGGGCGGAGCTTGAGGTACGATTGACCCCTCGAGATGTCCTGGTTGTGTGGGTCGTCCAAGTGGCCGTACACGATCTTTTCCGAGAGGGTCAACGGGCGCTTCAACCTGAAATTCAGCAAGGAAACACGGGGCGGCAAAAAGAGGCGGCAAAAAGAGGCGGCAAAAAGAGGAAGGCTGTGTGTGAGCAGGGCATCCATGGGAACGCTGCAATGCAGAGCAGAAGCCCTACGCGGCGATATGCGTCTCCCCGTCGATAGTGCGGTGAACTCACCTGTCGCGGACAATGGCAATGTTCTCAGCGGTCCTCTTGTAGGACTTGTTGATCCAGTACGACTTGCCCTTCTCCATGGGGGACATGTCAATGTTTTGGTCAAAGAGCGAAGCCGAGGGAGCGGCAACTTCCTCGGCAACGGTTGCGTACCCTCTGCTAGCAGCAGCCAGGGATGACCTGGGTGCCGAGAGGCGGGCAGCGCCCGATCGCATGGCACGGGCGGCGAGCATGATTACTTTTTGGGGGTGGGTGTCGACGAGTTTCGAGAGGCGACAAAGAGGGGAGGATGCGTAGTATATAGGGAGGAGTGTAGGGTTGTGCTTGCTGTTACAAGTGGTGTCACGATTCTACCGCTACCAGCGCAAGGCAAAGGATCGACGAGGGAAAGCGTGTAGACGTCGAAAGACGGAATGTAGAAGGAGGGATCGAAAGGAAAGGAGGAATGGGCCCAAGGTCGAGGGATGAAAAGGGCGACGCAGCGTCTGCGATTAGTAACGAGGCCGGCAGGCAAGGCGGGGCAGGCGGGCTGGGCGGAGAGAGACCGGGGGGCGCGGGCGGGCGAAGGGCGGGGAGAGTGTGTGGTTTGAGTGCCTTGGCGCAAGAGGGCGGCGGCAGAAGGGCGAAGGAGAGCCGGCTTGTGGTCTGGCTAGTTTGCCTTTTGCCCTGCAGCCGTGGTGGGGTGGCCCAGCCTTTGGTCGCCCACCGTCGCCCGCCCGAATCTCAGGGTCAAAGGGCCCCTTTGCCGGGCTGAGGGGAGCGAGAGCGAGTGTGCGAGAGTGTGCGAGTGTGCGAGTGTGAGTGCGTGTCCGTCCGGCTACGCTACGCCGGGAGAAGGCCAGAGCGGAGAGAGCGGGCGACACGGGAAGGCCAGACGGTGCAGACGGTGCAGACGGCAAGTGCAGTGCTGCGACCTCGCTGGGCCCTGAGGCCGCCTTGCCCCGCACGCCGATGAGAAATCAAAAGAGGCATCGCCAGATGGGCACTTTGCCAGTGTCCTCGCGTGTCTCCCAGCGGTCGTCACAACAACCCTCGGCTATCGTCCTTGGGCCTCGCAAAGCCGCGCGCACACCGCACGCGTCCGCCACGCCCGCGTACCCACTACGCCCAGAGAGAGGCCCACGCCGAGCGCGTGTCTGAGTTGCCGGACAGTGACGTGAAAATCGCGAAAAGCAGCGAGCCGAAGTGTCTGGCACCCGAGCCGGAAAGAGCCAGTCGTGTCTCCCTTGGGGAAGAACCAAGGCTCTGAAAAGAGAGACCAACTTGATGGTCGGACCCTAGAGCGCCGCCAACGAATACAATCGCTCAGGCCACCGCAGCGTACCAAGGGTTCAAGATGGGTGATTTCACAAACGCCTGTTTTCGTCCACCCGCAAACGCGCCCAGAGAGCAATGACACGCTCATCGAAGCCCCGCTGTGCAGATGCGGCCTACTGACGCCATCGTCCGTCAATTCCTGAGGAATCGTTGCAACACGAGCCAGACCATCCACGCCCGCTTTCCTGACACACACGCACATTCATGATTGTTCAACACTCGTTCAGACACGAGCCAGGCACTGCGGCCAATCGATCACCGAAGCATCAGAATGGCCCGTCCCTTCCATTCTTTCCGCGTGAGCGTCGACACGCGGATGCACTGCACGCAAGCCGCCCGCCATGCGGCAAGTGGCGTCGATATGCAGTCGAGGTGCTGCCTTGGCGCCTCGCAGCAGCATCGTTTCAGGTTCGCATCCACCCCGCCGAGGCACACTCTGCATGGGTATTGCAAATCGGATCGTTGCCGCCCAGAGTCCGAAATGGGCCGACCCATCGCGGACCTTCAACAACCTCGAAGAAGTCTCCTCCAGTCGATTGAAACTTCGTTTCGACCGAGTCGAGAACTTGATGGTACCCTCCTCATATTGTCACCGCACCAAAGAGGTCATCTCTGCGGCTCACCAAGGTCAGTCGGCCCAGCTGGCAGCTTTCTCTTTTGCAGTCTGCTCGCAATTGAATCGTCGGCCAAGTGCCTTGGCGGCCTGGCGGTGTCCGGCCCATTGTCCTACAAAGCCGGATGTTAATCCGCCAAGTCCGAGCCACAGGTTGGCCGAGTCGCGTGGCGGCTTCCGGAAGCTCACGGCCCCAGCCCAAGGCCAGCCTACGCCGACGCCGAGGCTTGCCTCGGCCTGACGTGCTTGCTGATTGTCGTCGACCAAATCAGCGTCGCACGCTGCCGCCGCCCTCGACATGGAGGATCAGACGGATACCGACGCTCAGGGCCAGGTTCGGCTCCGACGGCATGTCGTGCTATGCGCGGCCACGCGAGCATCGTAGTACTGTCCATGTGACAACCCGAGGGCCCCGGCGCACATCACGTGAGGTTATTAGGTACCACTGTGCGGGTCGTCGGTGCGGGTCGGCTGTGCGCTTAGAAGATCCGCCACAGAATTAAAGGGTCCAAGCAAGTGGGCCTGTGGCGCTTCACGAAGCTTCGGCGCTTGGCCGGCAACTGAGCAAGGCATCTCTGGATAACAAAAGACAATCACAGTCATTTCCACATACCCATACCCCTCTCTCATCTTCTTTCGTCCACTCTTCCCTTCTCTGCCGGCATCACCACCTCGCCCCCCCCCGTCACGCTGGGACAATGTCGAACGCACCCTCCTCGAACACGGCAAAGCCGGTGTTTCCTCGGTGGCCAGAGACCAATGAAGAGTCAGAGTACTGGGAGACACCGCCCGACCACTTCCTCGCCCAGCAGGGTAAAAGTACATCTCGCCTCTACCCATATGACTATCTGCAGCATCAAGAGGCACAAGCTGGCCCGAGCAGCAGCCCCATCAGTTCGCCCGCTGCTTCTCCACGGGTTGGGACCTCTACAAACTCGCCGCCGCTGCCACTAGCGGAGCTTGCCCAATTCTTCTCCGGCGGGGTGACGGAGCCTTCGTCGCAAAGATCCGAGAGCACTCTCACCACCGCGCTCCCTGACACGTCGACTCTGGCTGGCGCAGACTTCGACGTCGATGTGCGTTCAGGATTTCTTCCTCCGGAGCCGCCCCTTGACCGCCTGGGCGATCATCTGCCAGAGAGTCAGTGGGAAACCTTTCTCGCCGAAGCACGCCGCGTCGGCCTCAAGATCAATGGCGGTGGTGTTGCCGTCGACGATGATCACCGCCGCCGCTGCCGACAATGGAGGCGGCAGGTACGCAATGCGCCCGTCGTCACCCCCTCCCACAAACTGCAGACCGACATCAGGTACGCCCGTCGTGGCCACGTCGTCCTGACGTTTCTGGCCCACTACTACCTGCACTCGCAGCCACAGCCATCCAAGGCAGCCTCTTCATCTTACTCGAGCTGGCTCACCTCTCATTGGAGCCGATACGGGGCAACCCCGGAGCAGGTCCAGGACCTTAAGGATGCTCAGGACGAAGCAGAGGGAAAGTATGCGGCGCTGTTGCCCGCATCGATATCGATCCCTCTGCTTCTTTTGTCTTCGCAGCTTGACATCCCTCCCATCCTCACGTACGCCGATACCGTCCTTTGGAACTGGCGTTTCAAGGACGCATCCCGAGGTCTCGTGGCTTCCAATCTGGAGATTGTCGAGACGTTCAGCGGGACTCCATCCGAAGAGCACTTCTTCTTGACGAGCCTTCTCATCGAGCTGCGAGGCGTCGCTGCCTTGGATCTCATGCGAGTCTGCTTGGACGAATGTTTCCTCGGTGACGCCTTGGCCCAGCGCAGAGTCGCCAAGTACCTCAGGGCGCTTGCCGACGTCGTCCGTGACATTGAGAAGATCCTGCACGACGTCCGCACCGACTGCGATCCCGCTACCTTCTACTGGGGTATTCGTCCATGGTTCCGTGGCGGAGATGCTTCGCCCCACGAGGACAAGGGATGGTACTATCCTTCCTCTGTGAATCAGGAACAGCTCGCCAGTCTCGCCCCTCGCCTCTTCACTGGCCCCTCTGCAGGCCAATCTTCGCTGATCCACGCGCTGGACGTCTTCCTCGACGTAGACCACGCAGGCGTCAAGCAGCGAGTCACTCGACCGCCCCTAAAGGCCGTTGACCCTCAGGGCCGAGTCACCGCGGATGCGACTACGCTCCCGGACGATGCAACATTCATGCAGCGCATGCAGCTCTACATGCCAGGCCAGCATCGCCGATTCCTCACTCACTTGCAGACTTTGACGGCCGACATCGATGAGGAGGAAACGCCCGCCGCGCAGCGATACAAGGAGGCCCGTGAGGCCGGAGCTGTTGAGGGAGCAGCCGCTGATGAAGATTCTGTCATGGCGGACGGCGATGCCGCTGTCGCTGGACCAGCTCTTCCTCCCACTCCTCTGCGCCATCTTGCCATGACGACCATGGCCGCCAGCCCAGAGCACCCCCTGCCCCGAGCATACGATGATGCGATTCGCGCTTTGCGCTCTCTCCGAGATGAGCACATGAAAGTCGCTGCGCTGTACATCGTCACCCAAGCGCGCTCTGCGCCACCAAAAGAATATGCCGAACTTACGGCCGAGTTCGTCGGCAAGACTCTGGTGGATCAGAAGAAGAAGAATGAGCCACGACGCTCTTCTGGCGAGACGGGAAGGAAAGTCGACCAGGACGAAGAAGAGGGGGCGGGCGCAAAAGGCACGGGAGGCACGAATCTCGTGCAATTTCTCAAGGATTGCCGGACCAACACCATTGAGACGCTCCTGAGGCAATCGTAGTGGTCGCGCGAGGCCTGGTCCGAAAGGTGGAGAGATGCCCTCTTCTCCGCTCTCACGGAACACCTGAATGTAGCTCGAGTCCGACACCAACTAAGTTAAATACTGTATATGCTGCCGCATCTAGCCGGAATTCGCGTCGTCAGCAATATGTCGTCGTGCGTATCACCACCTTTGCTTCAACACTCAGACATGCTCACTCTACTCGACAAAGAGCTGATTGCGTGCCACGAATGATCAGTCACAGTAGATGGAAGCGGAAACAGAACAGATTACAGAGCTCTGGGGCGCTGAGGATCAGCGACTGGCGATCCCAGCATGCATCCTTCAGCATACAGTCTCCACGACTGCCTGTGAAGCCCATCATGAAGGTCACTACCTTTCGCGGCGGTTGCTCTGCGAATTCATCGCAGATGAGCTCGTTTCGGGGAGGATAGGGCAAGAGCTCGCACGAACGACTACCTCAAGGCCCCTTTCACGAGTCGCCCCAATGAACGGGGGCCTACGGGTCTGTCCTCTGCCCAGAGTGGCCTCCGCCGTCTGCTGACGACTGGGTCGAGGAGGCCTCTCCCCGCGCAGCGCAGCTGCCAGTCTCGCTTCTTCGAGCGCAGCCCGCACCGCAGCGCTGCCCCGACCGATTCCTGCTTCCAAGTCGCGTTGCACGCGGTCTCGGTCTGGCCGCTGCGCGTGCTGCCGAGCTGCTCTCTTGCGGAAGCGATACTCCTCGAAGAGACTCCACAGAGATTGGGGCATCATCGAGGTTGAAGCAGGACGAGGTATCACATCCGGTGCGACCTCGGGGGTTGCGCTAACCATCAATGGTTCACTGCTCGTCCTGGAGTGTGGACGAAGGTCTGCTGCCCTGCTTGAAGAAGAGGGTGAGACTTCGCCCAGAGGGTGCATTGCGGGAGTCGGAGCTGACAGCAGTGGCACCGATGCCGTTGCTGAAGCTACTGCCACGGCGACGTGCTCGTCGCTGGAAGAGGAGCTTGGCTGTGGCGCTGTGCCCTGGTCATGGCCGCTATCGAGCGTATGCGGATGTAGCACAGCTCGACATAAAGGACAGACAGCATGGCGTACCAGCCACTCGTCGATGCACGGCGCGTGGTATGCATGCTGCCCGGGGCAAGGCAACCGTCGGAGCTGAGAATTTGGGCCGTTCGGAGAGTGCGGTACGCTGATCAGCAGGCGAGCAGGCGAGCAACGTGAATATTCTGGTGGCGGAACTCACGAGATCGCCTTCCTCGAAATCTTCTGTGCAAATTGGACAGGATGCTTGCGTGTTCTTGACTTCAAGAAGCTCCTCCTCGCTCCTCGTCGCGTCCTGATCCGCCTCTGGTGGCAGTGAGGGGCTCGGAGAGGCTGACTGCAGAGGCAGCCGTGGACACCCGCTGCAGCTCAGGTCGGAGCCACGCCTTGGAGCTGGCTGCTCAGCTTGTGTCCGTTGCACCCGTATGCATGCCTCTCCCTCGGCGCTCGACTTTCCGGGCAGGGAGGCCCGTCGCGCTAGCGCAGTCTGGGCAATTCCAGCTTCGATGGCAGCATCGACAGCGGTACTGCTGTGTCGATCGCATGCAGAACCGTGGATCAAGCCATCACAACGGGTAGGATGGACCTCGGCGAGGCATTCGGAAACACCGTTTTCGCTCGTTGAAGGGCGGACGAAATCGCCATCTATAGTGATGCCCGCGGACTGCAAGCCGAGCCCAGCGCTGGCATTGATCGCGGGCGAGAGTCGGGTCTGATCTTTTTCCTTCACGTGGTGCGAATCTCTTGCTGCCTCTTCCGCGCACTCGCGCGCTTTTTCAGAGTCTTTCAACTCCGGGGGCGGCAGACCTTCACTGTTGCCAGGAGCTGACGCTGCTTTTGTGCGTTTCATACGATAAGGGGCAGGCCCCGTCCCGGCCGAAGCAGACCACGTGAACGTCGGGAACGATTCCAAGGCCTGATATGAGGGCACAGTAATACCCAGGACGAAAGTGATTCAGTACACTCTGGCAATCATGACAGGTGCATAGGCACATGCTCCGCTCCATCGAACTTACCGCCTTGGTCAGACCATGTCTTCTTGACATCCTCCTTTGTGTTTGTGTGACTTCAGGAAGGACCGCATCGGACCTATTACCGACAGTCCGATTCTGGATCGGCCAAGCAAGGTATCAGTCAGCGCAAGCATCCTTGACGGCGTGCGGAAAAAAGGCTGACTCACCCTACTGAGTAGTATCGATATGGCGATACCCATAATGAGAGCTGCGATTGCAAAAGTCTGGATTGGATAGGGGCAAGTGGTACAAGTCCCTCAAGTGGATTAGTGTGCCTGGGCTCTGCGCTTTCCGTACACTCGCAGAGTCTCACGACTGCCTGCAACCCTTCTCCACACTCACCACAATGAGCGCCAATGCCGTTTTCGAGAGGTGGGGACGCGACGGCTCTGTTGGATTAAACCATGGCCCCGGATGCACGTTGCTAATAGAGGTAGGTGGGGCAGGTCCCGTCGCCGTGGCGTTGTAAGGATACGTGGTTGTGGGAGAAGCGCTCGAAAAGCCACTCATGCCGCTCATGCCGCTGGGGTACGGCTTGACCTCGTCGCGCCTGGCGACAAAGAGGGTATAGGGCGCAGACGCGGGGGTTTGCCCGTGTCGTGGAGCTACGAGGAAAGCAGCTTGTGAGAGAGGAGAACAGAGAAAGAGTAGAGGATTGGCGCCGAGATTGCTGTTCTCGAGCTACAACGCGGATACCTGAGGAAAGACGGTGGCAAAGAGAGGCAAGCTCCATGACAAACTAACGGGGCAGAGGTCACTCCGTGCCGCGTCCTCTCGACGCAATTGACAGTCAGCGCTGAGCAGATTACACTCGGAGCACATGTGACACTCTACCATTTGGATGAGCGCCCGGGGTGAACCAAGACGGCGGGATACCGTCCTGTGATACTGGGCGCGTCGGAGGTATCGCTGACCCGGACATGCCATTCCGGCCCGTCGAGCCGCAGAACCGTTGCGCGACGGCAAACAGAATCCCGCGAGGGTTGCATTCAGGGCCCTGCTCTGAAGCGCTTGCCTCACCAGGTCTGTGGGAGCCTTCGGCTTCGTTCGGCTCGGCTTTGGTCGTTCGTGGTTTGCGCTCACAAAAGGTCTCAATGCCCCTCCTCACAGGCTGTGTGAGCCTTCCAACATCGGGGTTTGAGACACGACCGGACTAGGGCGTACAACGAACCGAAGCAATTGCCGCGACGACGGGCGCGGCCACGCCCGATCACCGCACTCTCAAGCCGCCTTGCGGCAGCTTGTTTGCCGTCGAGATACGCGTAACTCCGCTTCGCAACGCCGCCGCTGCCGCCCTCCATCTCCGCAAGCCAGGCATCGGAATTTTGCAAGAGTTTCGCGGCTCCTTGCCGACACGAGCTCATGTGAGCGAATTCGACGATGGTATGCATTCCGTGCGCTTCGTAAGCAACGTAAGCAAAGATGCAATCCGTGACATAGAAAGCAGTGGGGGTAGGATTTGACCGAGGAGAGTAGTATCCCAAACGATCGAGTGATTAGTGTACCGGTGCGAGCTGGTAGAAACATGCTGGCGACGCCGTCGCCGATGACGAGAAGAGATTGTTATAGCTGGTGCACTGTGTACGAAGCGTGGTAGAGTACGACGGATGGTGTGAGCCAGCAAGCTCGCTATTTATACCCTCCATAGCGTGTCTGTGCGACTTACCTCTCATGGGCATAGCAACGGGATCTTTGTCTGCGAAGACGGCTTCGTGCAGTTGACCACGGAACAGATAACGCACGCGGAGAACCTTCTTCTCTCCCATTGCAGGGTCGTAGAAGCCGAGTAGGTTCTGTGGCCAAAGGGGCAGGGGATGGTCACAATCAGCGAATGTGCTCACCCTGAGAGACCACTCTGGCAATATTGTTACTCACCGACTTTGACCTGCCACCAGGGATCATGAGCTTTGACCTGCTGACCAGGGCCTGCAAAGGGATCTTGACATCGCAGTACAGCTTGCTCCTCGCAAATGCCTCGACATCGAAATCGCCCTCGTCAATAGCCTCGTCGGACTCATCCTCAAGTGAATGACCTTCAGGGGCATCGCTACTTGTCCGCTTCCAAGCTTGACGATCCAGCTCTTCGGCGTCCACATTGGCAATGTCCGTGTCCGGCAGCGTATCTTCCCGTCCATAAAACGCTTCGAGGACGATCAGTCCGCCCGCCTTTCGCTCGGTCCCGGCACGATTGCGCGCCTGGCCCCGGAGCACCCTCACGCCCTCCCTTGCGCCCCTTCTGCGCTCCTTGATGAGCTCCCAATGCTCTCGCCGAAGCTGTTCTAGCCTGCGACTCTTCCTCAGACGTTCTCTCGGTCCCAGATACAGGCGCTCCAACGCAAACAGGCCCGCGAATGGCACCGCTGTCGACAAAACGAAGAGGTCGGGTCGCGGTGTGCGGGAGAGGAGGATTGGAAGGTCAACTTCTTGGCCTAGTCTCCGGTACTTGAAACGCAAGCCAACACCTTCAGCCAGACCTCCGCTGACCACGAGACCGAGCTTTGTGTGCTCAGTGACGTTCCGGTCGCCGCCAGCGTGAATCTTGATGCCGCTGCCCAAGCCAACGGAAAGGCCTGCGCGCAGGCCCGTGTCGCCTAGCCAGGCAGCGGTCATGCGCCTCTCCAGCACGATCCGGCAATCTGCTGGCCCAAGATTAGTCGATGCGGTCCAGCCGCCCTTTTGCTCTGGATCAGCCGAGGTGATGCCAAATGTCACTCCAGGCGGCTCCAGTGGCATGCCCGAGTTTGCGAGTGCTCTGCCCCAGGGGCCGAATGTGTAGTTTCCAGAATTAAGAGTGGTGAAGCCAGTCAAAGTCGACGTTTTGGAAAGCCGGCGCCCGTAGGTGAGACTGAGCGTTGGCGGCAGCATCGAGGTGTGAGCACCCATCACAAAGGTGAAGAAGCTGAGAGGCGGGGCAATCACCGATACTGTCAGCGGTGAAAGACATGTTAGGCGTGCATTTCGTTTACTACGACATGCACTCACGTGAACTCGCTCGCAGTGTACTGAGCTTTCAATGATCCGACCTGTGGCCGCATCAAGGTGGCGCTGAACTCCGTCGAGAGTCTCGGATTCCACTGAGTCTTGAGGGTCCCTATTAGGTTTCCCGCACCTTTGCCATTGCGACTGACCATCTGACCACTTAAAGCCACATTGGTTGACTGTGTGACTTGCGTCTCGAAACCATGCTTGCCGGTGAGCTGCCTGGTGCCCACTCTTGCCCAGCGCTCGCTACAGGTCACGGGCAGCTCTGCCTCCTCGGGCGACCGAGGAAAAAGCTCCGCCGGAGCGAACAGGGAGCTAGCGTCGATTTGAGCCACATAGCTGCCTTCGCTCTTTACGAGCCCTTCCATTTCCTCTGCACGCTTCATGGCGCGTTGACGCTCGTACTCTGCCCTGAGCTCGTCGGGCGACTTGCCTCGGACCGAGATCTTCCACGAAGACTGCAGTCCTTCTTCTCCGAAGAAATCATATACGGAGCGCTTCTCTGCATCCGACAGGGTCTCATAAGCCCGCTGAATCTCTCGGAACCTGGACTGCGCAGCAGCCTTGGACGACTCGTCCAGGTGTTTGTCTGGGTGGAGTGCCACGGCAAGCGAGCGGTAGGCATCTCGGATCTGAGCCTCTGTGGCGTCCCGCTCAATGTTCAGGAGTGCATATAGGCGGTCCTTGTCTTTCTCCTTGACTTCTTCATCAGTCTCTTGCAAGTGAGGGGAGGGCATCTCTTTGCTGGCCCCCTCGTCATTGTTACGAGGGTTGGATGCCCTGGAAGACGAGGACGAAGAGGGTTCATCGCCAGCTGCGCGAGACGAGCCTGCGCCGAAGCCGCTAGAAGGCCGCGAGTGGAGACCGTATGGGTCGTCGATGTCGGCCATGAGAGCAGAAAAGAGGGAGAGAGACAGAAAGAAAGAGAGGGTGGAAATGGTGTTCCAGATCGACAGCTGAAGAGGTCGCAAAGGCACGCAATGCTCATTCCCGCCCCTCAAAAGTCGTGGACCGCACGCAGGCAACGCACGGACTTTTGCTGCTTATTACTTACGTAATAGGCCCACTCAAGGCGCATGAAAGCAGGTGACACGTACGCACGGAACTGCCTCGTCCTCTGATTGAGGGCATTCACACTCTCCAATGTTCACACTTTGTAGGTAGAAATACCGTTTTCAGCCGCAACGACAGTGTGTACAAAAGGGGCTGGGGTGGGAACATCTTCCAATGACGCCCGCGTGCCTGTCATCATCGCCACCCCAGTGGGGCGACAGTGCCCCCCCCCCCCCTGAGGTGCCATACATTTCAAGAGAAACCGACGGTACATGTGCCAAGGGAGCAGGAAGGTGCTGAGATAGAGACACGCGATCAACTTCGGATTGAGGACAGTCGGGCGGCCGACCCTCCGTCGAGGGCAAAGCGAGGAGGCACAGGCGTGCCATCGCATCAATTCGCCTCGAATCACTTCTTTTTTACTAATCATATAGTCGATGTGGAGTGAGCGGTTGAGAGCAGCAACGGACGCGCTGCGACTTGAGCCTTGGAACTTGACATCACAAAAGTAGAGTGTGCGGCTCGTTAAGCAATCTGCCAGTGAGCCGCGCTCGGCCCTCGACTCCCAGCGTGGTATCCGCGACGGAGTGCCAGTGTGCCAAGGTCGAGGATAAAGGCAAATCGGAGTCAGCGAAGTGGCGATGGGGTGTCAGAAAAACGTCGTGGGTAGTATGAACATTGAAGGCTGGAGTGGGAGAGTTGCTTTGGCGATAATACAGTCAGAGAAAGAGGGATTCGTATCTTCGATTCACGGGGTCGGGGGGACGTGTCGTCGGCATGGCTGAATCGAGTTCAGCGACATGTCGGGCGAAGTGAAGCCAAGTCGGCGAACAGAGGGTCGGCGGGAGGGAGAAGATGGACCGAGGCCGAGAGGTACGCCAAAGGCGACGTTGCAGTGGTGATTGATGGCAGTATTGCTGGCTTTGACGTAGTCTGAGCCCTGTTGACATTTTACCGATGGGCGTTGGTGATACTTTGCCGTGCAGTGGTTTGGCCGGGACATGTTGTTCAGGCTTCCTCGTCCATGCCATCGTCGGCCTTGACCTCCTCTCGGCCCAGACTGCTGGCCTCCTTTCCTTGCGGGCTCCCCGCGGCTCCTGTGGCGGTAGGGAAGGAGCTCACGGCAGGCTGCCGACTTGAAAGAGCGCCGAGTCCGCCACCTGGCACGTTGATAGGGTTGCTCATACCGCTGCCGTTGTTGCCTTGGCCGATGCCGATGCCCATTGGGCTACCAGCGAGACTTGCCGTCATCGCTGCTCCATTGCCGCCGACTGGAGATCCGACGGCTCCAGGAGAGCCCGCCGAGGCCGTGACGCCGGGCGAGGAGCCGACTGTGGAAGCATGCGGAATCGTCTCTGGATTCGGGATTGCGGTTCCGACGGACTGCTGTGGCGCCTTGCCAGCCTTTGAGAGGGCATAGTCTCCAGAATCAAAGTATTTGCGCTCCTACAAGACAATTGAGAAAGAGGAGTGAGTGTATGCATGGCTGTCAGCACGGTTCCATGCGATGCGACTGGGGACCAATGTTGGAAAAGATGGCGAGAGCAACTGACCTTGAGCTTGTTGCCTAGGATATCCTTCCTCGTGGGAAGCTTTCCGTAGAGGCGAAAGAGCTTTTGCTCCTCCTCGGTGAGGGACTGTCAGGGCGGTGCAGGAGGGTTGGTGGGGTGATTCGGATAAGCAGGTCAGCGTTGCTCACTTAAGCGCATGTAATGTCGATGAGCACGTCAGGTCAAGGCTCGCTGCAGGTTGTACCGCCGGCGCTCGTACTCACGCTGATGTCGACCTTGTTGCGCTGAGCAGGAAGCATGGTTGCTTTTGATGGAATCGGTGGTGACTGGGAATGCGGATGGTGCCAAGGGGGAGGGGGGGAATCTGGTAACGGCGAATTATGCGTAACTATCCGAGTCTGGAATGCGTCTGAAGTGCGCGGGGTGCGTGTTGGTGGCGTGCGTGCTTGTAGAAGATGTGATTGCGGCGGGGTTCCGAGAAATTAGGAGAGGGGGGCTTGAGGGAAGCTTCGAGTGCTTCCTGTGGATCACAGTCAATCAGGTGGGATAACTCCACCACAAGCAAGTCGGGCTGGTGAAGACGCCTTTTGCGGGGGGTGGGGGTCGGGATGAAAGGGGGATCGCGGAGCCGGTGTGTGCAAGGTCGGGGTTGTGATTATTCGAAACGGGTGACGGTGGGGAGTGAAAGTGGGATTGGATTGGGATCTGGTGATGGTTCCGCGGCAACCGTCCAGACGAAGGGTGATCGCAGACGCTGTCCATCGTCGATCCATATATTTTAGCTTTGGTCCTCGTGGATCTCCAGCCCCGCCCAGAGAGCAGTTCGCAGTCGCTGGACCGGCCGTGCTCGCCATCCCAGCCCAGAGCGGGGAGCGAGGGGCACCACCAAAGAGGGCGAGAGAGAGAGAGAGAGGCTGGTGTAGTGCCTTGGTGCGCCACGCCACGCCCTCCGCCAGACGGCAAGGGCAAGGGCGGCACGCGTATCTGCCGCCTCGCCCTGGGCCCCGCCGCCTCACTGCCTCTGCCCACGCGGCAGCCGGGCCACCAACCACTGCGCGCCCTTGCGCCCATTGCTGCTTCGCTTTGCTGCCGCGACGAAACGGACTGTGACGCTGCTCCACCCGACCCCTGGCCGTTGTGCCTGCCCGCCGCCTTGCGTGCAAAACGGTCTGGCCGCCACTATTTTGCCGAGGGTAGGGCACTTTAGCCCGAGCCGCGCCCAATCAGGCCAACTGGGACTGAAGACTTGCCTTGCTTGCCATGACCTTGATGCACGCACGGGCCTGATCATGGCCGTGACAACCTCAGCCTCGTCGTGAAGTCTCAGTCTCGGCCTCACCAGGTGAGTAAAGCGAGTGGGAAACGCACCCCCACCTGGGACACAACATGGCGGCAGAATAGGATGAGCGCAGGCGGGCTCACGGGCGGGCGGCCCTCTTTCTCGCAGCCTTTCATCGCCTGGCTGCGTTCCTCGACGTGCCTTTTGAGCCTGAGCCTGAGCCTAAGCCTAGAGCCTGGAGCCTGGAGATCAGGGTACTCGCCGCGACGGGACCGCTGGGACGGGCTCGCCCGCGGCCGCTCTCGCTTGCAACTTGATACAAGTTGCGCACGGTCGCCAATCGACAACCGTGGGGCGCTCCGCTGCGAGCGAGCACTGCAATATGCTACGTTTGGTTTACTCCTCAAGGCAGACCAATCACCTGGCCTTGCTCCCTGCCCAGCACACTTCGCGGGAGCCTGACCCTCCGACGTCAATTCACCACCCGAGGTTGCACAGGTCAAGGGACCCGGAGAGATGCGAGCCTGCTGAAACCCAAACCTTGATCGTTTGCACCCCTGCCCGCGCCAATTGCGCCCGCCCTCGGCGTACCCTAACCCACTGAGAATCTCCATTACGTGCCCACAATGCAGCAATAAGTTAAAAAAGCCAGAGGGACCACCCTACCTGTTGCCGATGACAACTCCCGGGGCACAATGAAATGACCGCAAGAGCCTCGACAACATGCGCCCGTGAGATCCCTTCCAAGGATTGCGTCGACTCGTTTGATTGGGGTCGACCATGACTCGCACGACTACGACAGGGATGGGCGTCAAACATGCACACGCTCAGAGCACGCGTCCCGACGCATTGCGCATCTCCACTTGAGCGACTTGCCCCGGCAGCGTAGGGGGCATGTCCTTGGCAGTCAGGCGGGCGCAAAGCTGCCAGTGGCTGGCACGCTCGTACAGTAGACGCTGGACGCCGATAAATTTAGACAATGTACAGCATGGCGCGACGCTCAAGGACGGGACACGGGACGCAATCAAACAATGCAACAGTACCCGGCCCGTCCGCCCACCAAGGCAAAGGAGGGCAAAAGGCCGTCCGGTCACTCTCGCCTGCCGTTCTGATCCTGCTGCGCCCGGTCCGTGATCCCTCCGTGTGACGATTCCCGATGGTCCCCAACATGGTGACATTGGCTTCCTGCCCCCAGTCCGTATGGGCACAGCCGAACGAGGCCGCGTCCGCTCCAGCATTCGGCCAAGAGATTTCCCCTACTCCCTCGACTGCAGCCTCTCTTTCAAGGCCGCCTCTCTCCGCGGTACCGGTCTCGCTCGGTTTGCCGGTCTCCTGCTGACTTTTCCCAGGTCCCATCCCAACCGCGCTCGCGGTCCGTGCCTGTTTGATGGTGACGCGGCGGAGGCTGTTGCTGCTGTTGCTGCTGTTGCTGCTGCTGTTGCTGTTGATGATGATGGCTGAGCCGCTGCTGATGGACGTGCGTATCGTCGCCCCGCTCACCCCACATCTCACGTGATGGAGAGCGAAGCATGCCCGAGTTGGGCGCACCCGGCCCGTGCTGCGGCGGTGGACCGCCTTGCAAGTGGTGACGCTGTGTATCTGGGTGGTGGAACCCTGGCGGGGCTGGTGAAGGTGGGATGCTGCGAGGCGTCGCACCGCCAGGACCGCCGCTGTGTACACGCCCGTGCTGTCCATGAGGAGAATTCTGGTAGCCGCTCCCACCACGCGCGTAGTCTGGAGTTGGGGAGAGCCTGTGTCTCGGCGGGACATGGTCCGGGTCCGGCCCATGGGGGCCGCCTCCGCCGCCGTGAGCCGGGGGTTGTTGCTGATGCTGTGGGTGATGCCAGGCCTGTTCCACCCGTGGCGAAGCTTGCAGCGATGGTGCAGCGCTGGCACTTGCAGGCGGCACACGAGGTGGCGAAGACAACGAAGGGGATGTTACAGGTCCGGGATATCCTCTGTGTGCATACGAGGATGGCATTGTGGCTGCAGCGACTGAGCCCAAGCTGCTGCCGGGCGGTCGAAAGACCTTTCGAGGATCCGAGAAACTCCGCTCCCGAAGATGACCTGCGTGAGGACGTCCGCTACCACCGTGAGGGTGAGGCCCACTCAATCTGGGGCGGGACACTCCGCTAGATGCTAGTCCCCAGGATCCTCGAGCATGACTCCCTTGGCCCCCATAAGGGGGACTAGCAGGCCTAGAGTTGGTTGGTGAGGGACTCGGTGCTCCTGATCCAGGATGAAAGGCGGACCCTCGCTGAACCGGAGTGCTGGATGTTGTGTGGTGGCCCCGAGACTCCCATGGGTGGGGCGCCAGCCAAGCTGCACTCGACACTGACCTTTGCCGCGACGCGCTCGAGCTTGCGCTTTGCTGGAAGCCAGGCGAGAAGGCTAGCTCAGGCGACACTGGTCGGGATCGAGAAGTCGCCGGTGGCGATGGCCCACCGGGCGCCGTCGTATATTGTGAAGTACCTTGCTGAGAATGGTAGGAGGAATGTGCAGGCGATCCACCCATGGGAGGGAGCATCTGCGTCACCGGCGGCCAGGCCGCTTCCCGAGAGGGTATGGGTGGGAGCTGAGGCACACGCGATCGCATCATTCGCTCATCGGCCAATGGGAAAGAACTGCGCCTCATGCCTTCCTCTTCGTGAGGACTGCTTTGAGGAGGCAAGTATCTGCCCGGATGGCCTGATGTCGGTGGGAGAGGCGGGGCTGGCGCTGGCGCGCCGACGATGGGGGAGCGAGTGCGATGCGGCGGACCGCTTCCCGACCATGATATCGGCGGAGACGAAGGCGAGCCGGGCCTGTATGCCACCCTGGGGTCATGGGCGGACATGTACATGCCGTGCGGCACCGAAGGACCCCCTTGTTCCGGATTCGAGCCCGCACTGAGCCAGCTATCGCTTCGGAGACGCTTTGAGAATGACTCTCCTGACATCGACCGCGGTATGTCGTCGTTGTCGTCGCTGTGGATCTCGTCCATTGGCCGAGGTTTACCAACTCGGCCTCGTCGCCCCCGTGGATTCTTCCGGACACGAACTTTGAGGCCCTGATCGGCAAATGACCGCGAAAGCAGCGTAGACTCTGCGAAGCGATAAAAACGGGTAGGGTGAGCATCGTCAACAAACTCCACGTTGTGCGCATTCGTCTTCTCCCAGCTAGGTGACACGTACCTTCCATGCCGGGAAAACGCTTAGCAGTGTATACCATGAATGGAGAGGAGTAGATGGACTTGCAGTGATGTACCTCATTGCCAATGGTCTCAAACAGGCAAAGCTTGAGCCGGTACCTGCGAAGGGTGCGTCGAAATGCAGATGAAGTCAGTCGTCGGCAAGGTTGCTCCAGCGCAATCTTTTCCCTCGTGTACTCACCTGCCTTCAACGCGTATGCTCAAGTCGGGAAAGACAAAGAAGCCTTGGTGTGACCCATCTATGTCCTTGAGATGGTACAGACACGATACACAGCTCCCCGTGGTATAGCGCGTCTTGCCATCCGACAGCAGATGGAGCTCCTCGTCCTTTTCTGCATCTGCTAGCATCGCACACATGAAGTAGTACGGATTCTCCAGATACCATGCCTTGTCTTCCCAGCCTTCACCGAGCGTCGTTGTCACGGGTTCGCCTCGGCGAAGCTGGGGCAGAGCGTCCGAGTGGACATTCCCTGTAGAGGACAGATCCGAAGAGCTAGAGGATCGAAGGTCTTGCGCACCCTTGTGCTTGCTTGGCGGCGAGTCTTTGACTGGGTTTGGATGTGTGATCACTCGCAACTGGACGATTGGGGCAGGGTCTATGGGCCGCCGATCAGCTGGCAGATGGGTGGAGGAGGTGAAGAAAGGGATGTGACCGCAAAGGGCGTCATGGTGAGCGGCTGGCAGGCAGACGAAAGCTGAATCAGCCTCGCAGCGTGCACTCACCCTTTTCGCCCACTCCGCACATGCGAGAATGTTTGGGCTGCTCGCGAATGTTCAGGATGTATTCGCTGCCGAGGTAATATGCAACGTGGGATGTCAGCGAGCGGCCCAGGCTTGAGAACAGGTCGAGGAAAGTGAAGGCCATCTCGGTCGCCGCGCCCAACTCACATGTTCTCTCTTCCCTCGACGATTTGTTGCACAGAGGCATACTGGTATGCGAGGCCTTCACTGGCAGCTTCTGATGGCGTCGGTGGATGGTAAGCGCCGGAAAGGGAGCCTTTTACCGGTGTTTCAGGACCTTCATCCTTGGGTGATGACCGCGAAGGCGAGACTGCATCGTGCTCGAGATTCCTGACATTGACGTCATTCGCATTGCCCGTGGTATAGCGCCTGTGAGTAGTGGGACATGGGTCAGACAGTAAATCTGCCACAGCCAGTCCGGACGCAACGCGTTGAATTGGCGGCCGTTCGACCTGCGGACCTTCCCTGGCCATCTGCCCCGGTCCGCGAGGAGGTTCAATGACGTGTAGGTCGTGAGAGTACTTGCAAAGTTTGCGCTCAGTGAGGCCGTATCACAGGGCAGCGAGGGCAGGCCAGAGGCGAGGGCGTGCGAAAGCTCCTCTTGCGGAGCTCTACGTGGCGTCTTCGGGGTATGAAGCCCGATCTGTGAGCGAGTGTACGGTGCTCGAGCCTTACAAGTGGCCTTGGGCCTTGAAGGTGAGTGGGCCAAAGTAAGAAGGCGAAAAGAGAATGAGCTGCAGAGGTTTGAGAACGAGGGAAGCGCATTGTCGCCCAGATTGGGAGTCGCGGGCAGGAGTCGTCGGTGAAAAAGGCGCATTTATGGCAAAGTGGGAGAAGAAGCGGCGTCAGAAATCGCTCCTCATACATGCAATACACAGAGTAGCAAGGTGTACTGGCTGAGCACGTTGCAGTCAATCCCAACGATCGGCAGCCCAAGTCCCGTCGGACTGGGCAGAGGGCACGGCGGCACTGTTGGGAGCGTGGGACTGCCGCGAAGCTGCCTCCATCGTACTGGTACAGCACTTTGGAGAATCTCTTCATTCCGTCGGACGGGCATGGCCGATCTGAAGGAAAAGAGTGCGGAGCGGCATTTTGCGAAGCAGTGGTGCAGCGGTGCATCGCGAAAGATGAAGCAAATATACTTGGATGCTCCAATCTTGCCCGCCGCTGCGTCTGATTGCTCTCACGCAGGCATAATCCCCTCAATGACCCATTCGCACCGGCACCTTGGTGGCACTGGATTGAGGCGTGTATGCACAGGGGCCCGGATGGCGCTTCGTCCGCTTGCGGTAGGAAAGTGGTCCCTGAGAACCGGGCCTGAGCTAAGCGCCGCCTCTTTGCTATCTCTGCCATCTGCCTGGGTTCTGAGCCAGGTACTGAGCCAGGTACGGTTGCTGCAAAGGCAATGGCGGGCGAAGGGCCAGGCGGCAAACGGCCACGCCCCCATTTGCGCGGCAGATTCAATGACAAGACTCACCTTCAGAGCGGCCAAGTCGCTACTATTCCCAGTCAACTCTTCCCCCACTGCTTAGGCGCAAGGTACTATCCAGGCAGCCTGCAAGGAAAAGGGACCCCCCTGGTCGCACACCTCGGGAGCAGAAGATGGCGCACCTGCAGTGACGTTGGGCGCCACTTGCACAACTATGGGCTCGCCGAGGAGGAAGTATGGCCTTGGCGCAGATACAGCAGCAGGCAGGAGCAGTGGAGCAGGATGGATGAGCCGACCTTGGACGATGTTGGTGGAAAACGTGGTGAGGGCACCGGTCGAGGTCCCGAGCCAAAAAGAGAATCGAATGCTAGAGAGTGTGGGTGTGGGCACGAGAGTCCGAATGAGTTGCAATCGTCAAGAAGAGAAGAAGTAGAGAGATGTGGTGGGAGAAGTGAGCAGGGTCCCGTCGGTCAACTTTCGTGATTGCTGGCGTCGGTGTCGTGACGTGGGACGTGGGAATGTCGGCGTCGGTGCGGAAAAAAGGCCAATGCGCACGAGAACGTCCGGAGATGGGAGCGCCCGACCAGCAAGGCGATCTCGAGAGTAGATGAAGCGCCGCGATTGAAGGCGAAGCGGACGAGGGTCGCGGGGCGCGGGGCGCGGGAGATTGGTGACGACTACGGCCGGGCAAAGCCTTGCTTTTCGTTGGGCCGACGTTTGTGCTCCGCGAGATTGGACAAAGGGGGAAGCTGAATGCGATGTATGCGCAATGCCGACGGCGCGTGCAAGCGGCGCAGCTGTTTCGTGGGAGGAACGGAAGCAAATAAGCAAAGGCGAATCCGAAGGGCTGTCAAGGGCCGGAAGAGGAAATGTAAGAAGGTGAATCAAGAGGCCTGATGAGAAAGAGGCGGAAATGGGGCAGGTGCAAAAAATGCGGAAGAAGCTCGTCGTTTGCGAGTCGGCCGGTGGTGTAAGGGTGAGGGTCGAAGAAGAAAGGGGGTAGGGCCTATCGGGGGGGATGGGGTGAAGGGGAAGGG
>RRYC01000178.1:0-23657 GCA_004016185.1 Quambalaria eucalypti
GGCGGGCGCGGGGGCGGGGGGGGGCGGGGCGGGGGTCGGGGGCGGGGTCGGTGGCGTGGGGGTGGGGGCTGGGGGTGGGGGTGGAGGGGGCGGGGGTGCGGGTGCGGGTGCGGGTGCGGTCGCGCTGACGGGTGCGGATGCTGCGGATGGCGGCACTGTGGGCGCAGTCGGCGCAGTCGGAAGGGCTGTTTGCGGCGTCGCTGCGGCTGGTGGAGGAGCAGATACTTGGGGGTTAGTCGCGGGTGGAGGAGGTGTCACAATGTTGGACGAGGCGGGAACAGGTGCAGGTGCAGGTATATTCGTAGGCGCAGTGCTGTTGGTCGTCGTCGTGACCGCCTTTGATGGCTTGGGCTGGGAGCGCGAGGGTCCTGCGACGGGTGGTGCAGTGGTCGCAGACTGCGTGGTGGTGGTGGAGGACGTGGATGCAGGGGCCGTCGACGTGGATGCAGAAGACGTCGAAGGAGGGGGAGGGAGCGTGTGTTTGGGTATGGTGGTAGTGGTACTTGTAGGAGGTCGTCGCAGAGGATCGGGAACCGAGGGCGACGGGGACGATGAAGCGGAAGACGAGGCAGAGGGAAGCGCAAGAGAGGATGCGGACGTGCTGACGGCGGCGGGAGGGGCAGTGGTAGTAGTAGCGGCTGATGTGGAGACGGTGGCAGGAGTGGCTGGAGATACCATGACAAAGGGAAGAGAGTGGTTGACCGCTGGGGGCCAACCGCTGAGATGGAGATGGCGAGGGGCAACGGGGAGTGGGTCGTCGTCGTCGTCGGTCGTCGGATCTACGTCGAGCGCGGGAGCGTGGGAGTTGCCCTCGAGCTGGGGCAATGCAGATGGTGCCGACGGCGGGTATGACTCTGGCTGACTGTGTGCACAGGCGGGGAGGTTGACTGATCAGCTGGAGTGGGGCGTGGGGGCGTGGGGGCGTGGTGGTTGTCGGCTTGGCGTGGATGTCGGCTTGATTGGTAGGGTGTCGCGGGTGTCGTGTCGTCCCGTTGGATCTGGTTAGAGTGCTGCGTGGAGCGAGCAGGGCAGGGCGCGGCCAAGTGTGAGAGGCGCCTTAATCGCTCGCCGAATGTCGATCGAGGACTGTCGATGAGGATCGGCGGCGGCGTCGGCTTCGGTCGACGACGAGTTGCGGCGGCAACTGTTGGCAGGGCAGTGCGTGTGGGTGTGTCTTGTGTGTGGACACAAGAGGGGCGAATAAACGCGCTCCTCTCCCTTCTTCGACCTAATTGCGACCTAATTGGCTGTAAGTAGCGTGAGGCTATACAAGCGTCGCTTTCACTTGTATTGCATTGTAATTGACTAGACGCTTCGTTGCCGGCGTCTTGCACTCTGCCCCGCGTGTGTCGTCGAGTTGATTTTTTTCCCTCTCTTCAAAAAAATCCTGATCCCCTCGTCGAGGCATGGCGCGCGCCCGACTTGCAGCAGCAGAGGCCGCCTTTTTGGGCGCTGCCCTTTGCGCCTTGCAAACTCACGCACAGGCACTCGCGCACACACGCACACACGCACACACACGCACACACACGCAGCAAGCTCGTGGCGATTCCGATCTCAGGTGGCGGGAGATCGGCGGCGCAGCCACGCGGAAAAATGGAGGCGCCTACCGAGCTCTAATCCACGCTGACCTCCATCTCTCACTTTTAGGGGGAGGAGGGGGGGGCACTCGCTCCAACCTCGGCAAGGTTCAAGACATCGGTCAGCGTCCGTCAGCCCTTTTACAGTCACAGTCACAAGTCACAGTCACACGGGACGGCGATACAATACACCCGTGGTGACCACCGCGAATACAATCTGGTACGCCGCGTGCAACTCGCGCAGCCAAGGGTCCAGGAGAATGCGAAGAAAGGCTGCGCGCCGACCCGCCAACCCTTTTGAGAGCAAAGTCGTGGCGATCGGCGCAGCACCAACAATTGCTGCTAGTACTTCCTGCTCGCCTCGTGCTCGTGCTCGTGCTCGTCTCTTACAATCCTGTACTTACTCACGACAATTTTGCAAGGACCCTACCCACTCGCACACTGCGTTCCTGACCCGCCCCGCCTGACACCTCGCTTGACAGAGCGAGGTACCGACGAATGGTTGCACGGCGCGGGCACCGGACCGTGCACTGTGCGGAGGAGCAATGGTACCCCAAGTATTGTAGTGTGGTGTACTGTACTGTATTTCCAGACCAGACCATGCCACGCCATGCCATGCCATGTCGCCCACACCACACATTGCTGCAGGGGCTCGCCTGGCCTAGAAAATGCTAGAAGGTCGCGTCGACGTGGACCCTGTTTGCGTGCGTGCGTGCGTGCGTGCGTGCGCGTGTGTACGCGTGTGTGTGGCCTGAGCGCTCCACGTTCAGATTTGAGACAGGGCGGACCACGGTCAGCGTCCCGTTCGCGTTACGTTTTGGCCCGCTTCCCACGCAACATAGCGGGTGTAAGTAAGACCTTGAGTGTGAAGATGGGGTACAGGCAATGTTGGAAGCTTCGCTTCATTGAGCCTCGTTACCGTACCTGACGCAAGAACAAGAACAAAAGCGGGATGACAGACAGAGACACCTTGCCTCGGAGCGAGCGCGGCGCGTCTTCCAAATGCCCGTGCTGACAGATTGGCAATCTAAGTTGTCAGAGATTAGGTCGTCGGGGTCTCTGTTGGCAAACCAGATGCTGTTGTCCAGATGAACCGGCGACTTGATACATACGATATCGACGCTGCGTGGAACTAGCAGGATCCAACGAGAGCACCCTTTCAAGTCCTTTTCCTCTTCTTCTTCTTCTTCTCGAATGGCCCAGATCACGTCACGTGACGCGACCGGCACGACCGGCTGGGCCGGGGGGTCAATGACCGGTGGTGCCCAAGTGGAGCCTCGATGCGCGGCAGGGCGTGTGTGGCCCAGCCAAATGCACCGCACCTCGAGGATCAATTCAGGGAGAAAGAAAGACAGTAAGCACGGCTCCAGACATCCCACCCGTGCCCCATGTTTACTGACGGGCACCCACTCACCGTACCAACGTGTCATAGCGCAGCCCAAATTTGGCCAAAAAGGCAATCGACTTGAATCAACTTCCGCACCTCACCATGAGTTTTGTCTCCCTCCCAGGATCTCAGAACACCAAGGACTCTCTCCATAGGACCTCTGTAGGCCGTACCACGTCCCTTTGAAAAGGGCACTAGTGGTAGCTGTTGCGCGCCACAGCCGACGCGTCTTGTGCATCTTGGCTCTTGTCCTCGTTCTGCTTCTTACTTCTCTTCCTCTCTCTCCATCTGTTGTCCTGTTAACATTTCCAGTCTCAACCTTGCCAATATCATCACCATTGCCCGTGCCCAAACCTTGCCAACCATTCCCCATCAACCGCTGATGTACCCCCAGCCCCGCCATAACAATCGCTTCATTTCCCCCGCTCTGGGTAGCCGCCTTCGCTACAACTGCCAGGCTGGCGTGCTCCCACCATGCCCGGCCAGCCAAAAGCACGAAACGCCGGGACCAAGGACACAGGGCGAACTACCTCTGGCGGCGGACAATCGACTCCAGACACCTCTGCGCCGCCAAGATCTGTCTCGCCCTCCATTCCGGCCGCAGGCCCTAGTCGAGCCGCAGCCGCTGGCAACGAGGCATCCCCAAACCCCTCCTCGGAGGCCTCTCAGCCCGCCCGTGCCAGGCTGCGACCTCGATCGTCTAGACCGCCTGCGCCGAGAGATTTGACTCCTCGACTCGTTCATCAACAGCCCCAACAGCGTGCAGCCCCCGCGCACACTCGCACGCGACCGCTCGCCGACCCACAGTCTTGCCGCTGGGGCTACGCCTTCAAAAGTGTCTTGGAGGATATGACCCAGGAGGCCTTGCAGGAGGCCATCAAGCGCTACCGTGATGGACCCAACGCTCATACCAAGGCCCAAACCAAACTTAGCCTCGACAGACGTTTTGGAAATCTGTCAATCAAGGACCCTCTGCCACCGCAAAAGGGCAACAAGAACAACCAATCGTCCGCCAACAACAACAACAACAACACCACCAAGGCTCCCAGCACTCCGCCTCGTCCCGGTTCGAAAGCCACAGCTGCATCGCGAGGTAAAGGCCATGTTGCTGAAGCAACTCCGCCGAAGCGATATCCGGAGTCTACCCTCAACATGGAAGGCCAGGTATCTACCTACATGACCAGCAATCAGCGGGCAAATGACATCTGTGATCAGCTCTGGAAGCTCAATCGCGACTACTTCGATGTGCGCTTCGTCACGATCCTGGCAGATAAGACCAGAGACACACTTCTCAAGGATGTCCGTCAGAGAGCCCAAGTCAAAGCCAAGTGGAAGATTGTCACGGACATCTTGGCGAAAGGAACAGGCGGCTCAGCCCTCGATAGAGCCACGCGTTATGAAGCCGCGTGGTCGCACGTCTGCGCTGCTGTCCGCCAAGTACTCGCAGCCTCGAATGCCACTGAATGGGGCGCCGACTGCAAAGCAGGAGAGCATACTCATCTCGGAAATCGAGCACGTCTGGACAGAAGGGATGATAATTTCGACACAGAGGCGAACAAGCCTGACATTGTGATATGGCGCTCTCAACCTGGCCAATTTAGCCGCAACTCTACTTTCTACTGGGATGACACTTCCGCCATCCCAAGGACAGAATGGAGCAGTTCTTATACATGTCTGGGACCATTGGGAGAGGAATCACACGCCGGAGACTGAGCTAAGCTAGACGTCATAGGGGGACCGTGAGCGGGGCCCGAGCGTCGGTGACGTCGTCTCCTCAATAGAAACTTGGGTCTGGCAGCGCCAGCCTGAGGTCCTGTATGTCCGCGGTATGCTCAGCGGTAACAGAACGACGATCTGGCACGGCAAGGCGAGGCGACAGAGCTCGTTGCCATCCGAGCGGCAATTCCTGAATATGATGGTCAAGGCTTCGTATCTCAGACGACATCTGCGTCACCACGAGCCTTACATCCTTGGTATCCTCGACGGCAGGGGGGGTGCGCCCATCCTCGTTGGAGAGATGACGATCGACGGGATTGCTGAAGAAGACGACTTAGTCTTGTCCGCCTTTGCCGTGCGCCAGGCTGTCGGAAAGCCACTTTCTCTCAGCATGGAGGAGCGGCACCTGGTCGACGTGATTGGCCAGGTGAATGTGGCGTACAAAGCCTTCAGCGAGGCAGAGGTACACTACTGCGACCCAAGTAATGGGAACATCCTCTGGAGGTGGGACAATACGCAGACCCGCCCTTTGCTGGTCATCACCGATTTTGGCAACGCAAGGCACGGTTGGCGTAGGCGCGGCGATGCCGGCACAGGCGACTTCGACCTCATCGAAATCGGCAAAGAAGATGCCCGGTCTGCCACCAAGAAGTTCGAGCCGGGCACGGTCAGCCTGATCGATATGATCGCCGACGAGATGTCCCAGACCGATCGCAGCCAAGACCCCGCCCGGTATCAACGTCTACTGCGCGAGTGCGCCGAGCATGCCCACCGGTATATCGACGACCTTGAGTTCCTCGTCTATATCTTGGTACGGCACGGCTGCTGCCGGTCGTCAGGGACGTTGACAGATGCGGCCGAGAACATCTTCGCTAGGGCCGACAAACGCGAGCGATGGGCTCGACCACACACCTGGGAGACGAAGATCAAAGCGTGTTGCGCGAGCATGTCGCCCGAATGGCGAGCGTTGGTGTGCAAGCTCAACGTCATCATCCGCGAAGCTCAAGTAGATGTGCGCAAGCAGATCGCGGAGATGCTGCGCAACACGACGATCAATGGGGAGGAGGATGTCCGCGAAGTGGCACGACTTCTCCCTCGCGAAGCAAAATGCTTCGACGACTGCATCCTGGCTTTCGAGGAGTACCGCAAGACCACGGAAGCCAAGGTGTAGGCAATGGATCGACGTTGTGAAGCGCCACCCCAATCGGGGCCTCAGCCATGCGATTCGCGCTCCCATCTCCATGCTCGCACACACAGCCTCAGCTCGTCGTCCATCCCTGCCTCATATCCACTTTGACCCTGCTCTGCACCTGCCGCCCGTTTGCATTCACTCCTACGACTGCATTGCTTGTTTATACCTATCCATCCATTGCTGCAATCTTCGCGTCCTTCAGTCACTACCATGATACCCCGACCGCATTCGCCCTATATACCAATCCCGGACTCGACGTTGCGAACTCTAGCCCATCTACTCAGTAAAATGTACATTAATTACAGTGCGAGAGCCCCTGCTATGGTTCGGATTCGGCGGCGCAAGCACGACCAGGGTGACGATGCAGACGCTGGTTGCCCGTGGCAGTGCTGAGTATGCCTGGCTCCACCAGGGTGGGGACGCCCCTCCAAGATGGCGTGGTGAGATACACGGCATTTGCTAGGTTGTGCTCCTCTGCTTGTGTGAGAGCGGCGTTGCATGCCACCTCGCGAGGCGCACCGGGCCCATCAAGGGCTGCGACTTGTTCCCACAGGACCGTCACGCTGGACAGGGCCGTGAGGATGCCGAGGAGCTTCGTCGAAGAGAGGGGGAGGGTCTCTTCCTCGGCGTCGAATGCGCCTGCCTCGCCTTGAGCGGCGTGTTCGAGCGTGGTATGCCGCGCCAAGGGCAGGAAGATTGCCACAATACCGGCAATGAGTCGGGGTAGTAATCGGGGTACTTTTGGAACCCATAGATCCCCGGGTTGATCCTGGTCGCACTCGACCATAGCCAGGCACCACAGGCCTACCATGCCCACGGCATACGACTCGCATACAACCCACGCTAGTGGTTGTTCGACTTCGCTCTCGGCGATGAGCTCCGCCATGACGTCTCCGCAGAGTGTCAGTGCACATACGACGGGTAGGTGGATATTGAACCAGAGGAGCGCGCTCGTCATGCTATGTCGAATGGGGTGGACAATCTTCTTACTGGATGCGCCTAGCATATACAGTAGCTGGAAGCACAGCGCAATCACCACGGCCATGGTTGCGCGTCCGGCGTTGCTGTGCATGCCTGCGCCCGCGGGGGAGTCGTCGAAGACGGAAAAGAGGAATTCGCCCATGACGAGTGTGAAGAAGTCGTTGAAGCGCTCGACTTCGTGGTCTATGCCTGAGGCGGAGGAGTAGTACAGGCCGAACCATTGTCGGAAGAGCGGGGAGTAGCAGATTGTCCATGCGGTCCATTCGAGGGCGAGGGCGAGGACCGCGAGGACAATGCAGGTGCGGAGTCGCGGCGCAAAGATGGCGCCGATCCAGAGTCCTACGGAGGTTACCCAGATGAGGGCGTGTGCACGCAGCTGCCACCGAAAGGCCTTTACGTGGAAGGAGTAGGCTACCTCCGTCCCACGGATGGCGAATTGCGCGAGGACGTACGACCCAATTGCGCCGGCGCGGGCGGGGCTCTCCCCGAGGGGCTTCTCCACCGTGGGGGCATTGTTCCCATAGACGATGAGGCACGCCATGACAAACATGACGAGGAACCGCTGATACAAGTCATCGCAGTAAAAGTTATTGAAGAACTCGCGCATCGAGGACCAGACCATGAATGCACCGAGGTACGTCAGGACAAAGCGCGCGAGGGACGCCCCACTCGAGTGCGCGCCCACCACCTCCTTTGCAAGGACGGCAATGATCCCCACCATGGTCAAGTCGAAGAAGAGCTCGATTCGTCCAGAGGTACGTTCCTCGCCTGAGCGGACGAGCGTACCCCCGCGGAAATACTGGAGCGCGCGAGGACGACGGAGGAGGTATCGCCTCTGTCCGTGGATGCGCCGCAGCTCAGAGTCGATGAGCTCCTGCGCGACTTCGTGCCGGTCGGGGCGGTCCGCGGAGGTGTTGCCGTTGCCAGGATTGGGATTCGCATCGGCAACGACGGCGGGCGCGAAGCCCTCTGTGCGGATGCCGGCACCGTACTTGAGGTGGTGTGCGTGGGCGGCGTGGGCATGGGCAGCGGCGTGAGCAGAGGGAAGAGCCTCGGCGACCTCCGAGTCCTTGGAAGACATTACGAGGGGTTAGGAGATGGAGCTGATTATGGAAAGAGGAGGGGGTGGGTAGGAAAAGGTTATCAAGGTCACAAGGAAGCAAGAATCAAGGAGCATACAAACCCAATGCTGAGCATCCCATCCGCTGCATCTAATCGCCTGGCGCTGTAAACTACTGTCCTGTACACAGAAAGCGTCGGTCAACTCATCTACATCTCCATTTTCGCCAGTGCGTCAGGCGCGAGGACGGCGAGGTGGGGCGTGGAATGGACGGATCCACACCTTACCTCGCTGCTGCGATGCGATGCGAGGCGCAAGAAGCCAGCGTTGTCTCGCCTATTGCACATATCTAACGTTCATCATGTGAATGAAGCCCTTCTGCTCTCTTATCGGGTGATCTCCCTCCTTCCCTCCTTCCCTCCTTCCTTAGCTCCGAGCGAGCCGCCATCTCGCCCGATCCTCCACTCCACCGCGGCATGCCCAAGGTTTCCCCGCACCGTACCGCGCTCTCCTCTGCTCTGCGAAAGACGAAGCACAAGAAGAAGAAAGGCGCGGGTCGCGTGCCTCCTTGCCTCTGCCTCTGACTCCACTCCACTGCCCTTGCCCCTCCACTCCACTAAACTACTCCCCACCTCCACGCCGGGTCTACGCCGGGTTCAAGGCCAAGGCGTGCGTACGTACAGCACACATTGCTCAAAGAAGAGGAGAATGGTAGGGTAGGGAATGGTCATTCGTATCGTGTAGGTAGAGTCAAGGAATTGTATTGTATGTACATTGAAGACGAAGACGAAAGACGAAGGACGAAAGGAAAGGAAATGGACACGGAATGGAATGGAATGGAATGGCAAACAGAAGAAGAAAGCCAGGCCAAGTCAAGTCGGGTATGGTATCTCGGTATCTAAAGCAAATAAGTGGGGTGTTACGGGGAACCAAAAGAACGTGCGTGCATGCGGCCCGTTGGCCGGCCGGCCCTCCTCGAGGACCACGAGCCAAGGACCAAGGACCAGAGACAAGACTAGTACGAAACTCAACCCCGCGCCCCACGCTACCTCAACTCCTCAGGCCACTCCTCCCTCTTGCGCCACTGTCCCTCTGGTCCATGTCTCGCATTCAGGGGGTAGTGCACTCCATCCGATAAGGAGCTACCGAGTGGTAAGACCCACATCCACCACTTGGGGCCCATGGTCTGTTTCCAGTTGGCCAGTGCCGCTTGGCGCTTGCTGGGTTTTTGCCAGCGTCTGTGTGGCGTGCGCGTGTCCGAAGCGGGAGCGCCGCCGAGCGGCACGTCTAACCGCCAGTGATTAATCTCCCAGCGGAGCTGCCCCCACTCTGCGTCCCATGCCTTCTTTAGGCGGCGACGTTCCCCGAATTCCCAGAGGGGGGGCGCCCGTCTGCGTCTGCGGCGTGTTGCTAGGCCAGACGCATCCGCATCCGTGGATGAATGCGCACCCGCCCCGCGCTTGACCTTGGACAAGTAATTGGAGAGGAGAATCTCTTCTTTGCGGGTATGCCGGGAAAAGGCGAGATGCTCAATGGTCGTCTGGTTCGTGAGGAGGAGGTAGGTGTGGGTGAGGAGCAGCGAGAATGTAAAGAGGATGAATACGGCGCAGATGGGGAAGAGGGAGACGAGGAAGCCGTCGATGGTCCAGGTTTCAGAATAGTACCCGGCTTTGCCGAGGATGCCGCGGGAGAAGAGAATGGCAGTCGAGATGAGGACGTAGAATTCCAAGAGGGTGACCCAGAAGACGAAATGGAAAAAGAACTGTGGGGGCGGAATGAAAGGCGGGGTATATTTCGATGTCAGCGACCGTTGGTCAACGACGACGATTAGACGCCGCAGACACCACACTGACCTTGTGGTTCCTTGCACCCACACAACCCCCCACCCAAGGACAATGGTGGTCCATTCTGAGTACGCACGTCCCGCAATGCCGGCAGTGATGGGCGCGCAAGCACTTGACATGCTGGCATCGATGGCAGTAGCGATTCACGCGTGCTAAGGGTGCGTAGTCGGGATAAGGAGGCATACGCGATGGCGGGGGGAGTTGGCCGTCGCCGCCGCCGCCGCCGCCGCCCGCAGCAAGGGTTTGGTGGCCAGAATCGCCGCGGCCGCGAGCCCAGGGTGGCGTCTGGGGGGCATCTGCCTGTGGAGAAATGGTCCGTGTGGGGTCGACTTTGTCGGCGTTGCGCGATGTGCGCGATGTGCGCGATGTGCCCGACACCTTGCCAGTCGTCTCGCCTGCACTCGAATTTCGCATGGTAGAGGGAGAGTCCTCGCCAGTGGTGGTGGTGGTGGTGGTGGCGGCGGCGGCGGCAGTTGGCTGACCGGTAGACTCTGGCGCCTGGACTGTAGCAGCAGCTGCGATACCGGCGCCGACTGGACCTACGACTGCGGGCAGCGTCGGATCGACGGGGTGTTCGTCGGGGGGTGAGTCCGAGGGTTGCGGGCGGTCAGAGGCGTGGCTGCCCATGGAAGTGCGAGTCGGGCTGCGCAGAACTTCCGTCGAGGCGTTGCGTGGCGAGGGCGAGGGCGAGGGCGAGGGCGAGGGCGAGGCAGAGGCAGACGCAGCACCTGCCAGTCTGACGGGCTTGGTCAAGTCTACGACTTGTATGACTGGCGACTCTTGGCCGGGCTCCTCGCCACCATCCTCGCAGCTCGAAGGACCAAGATACGGTCCGCCCAGGCCCTCTTCTCTCCACTGCCTCTGGTGATCATCGGTGTTCTGCTTCTCGAGGGAGACCTGCGGCGGAGGCTCCTTTTGGACGTGATCACGGACAAAGCCTGGGCCAGTAAAGATGACTCTGACGTAGGTCCATATCGTGATGAGCCAGAGGACGTTGAAGACGACGAGGAGGGCGATGCCCGTGGAGCGAGCGGTGAGGGCGATTGGCTGCGTCTTGGGCGACGTCGTGGTGCTTCGTTGCTGGATCGCTGGTGCGCAGAGGCGCCATACATAGACTGTGCAAGGGTGAGGAGAGTGCAAGGGTGAGGAGAGTGCAAGGGTGAGGAGAGTGCACGGGCGAGGAGAGTGCACGGGCGAGGAGAGTGCAAGGGTGAAAGGTCAGATCCAGCCCTCCTGGCCGTGCCAATCGCCACACATACTCACCAAGATAGACCCATGAGAGAATAACAAACACGAGTGGTATAATCCCCTTGCGCTTCCACAGGGGGTCAGGCTGATTACCGAACTTTTCACTCCCCCCATCATCATCATCATCGTCATCATCACCGCTACGCCGCCGCCGCCGTGCCCTACTCTTCCTATTCCGCTCTTCCATGCGCTCAGTGCACTGCGCAATACCCCGACTATATGCTTCGAGGGACTGCGCACACGCACGAAGCCATTCTGGCGCGCCGTCTCGTCGTGGTCGCGGGGACTTTTCTTCTTGGCAGTGTGTTGTAGTGAGGGGAGGCAGGGCAGAAGAGGCCAGTTGGCCGTCGGCTTGCAGAGGAGCAGTGGCCGACGCCGATGCCTCGAGGGCCATGGGTGGGGGCGCAGAATGGGGGTTCAGTGGAGGGGAGGAGAGGTGGGGTGCAATAGGCAGAGGGGGACAATAATGATAGAGGGAAAGAATGAAGGAAGTATGGATAGAGTGGCGCGCGCACTTATGAAATCATGAGGGGAAGAATAGGATAGGAGAGGGTAGAACAGAATAGGATGTAAGTAACCCCATCGTCCGCCAATACTGCCACTGGAAAAAGGGTCGAGAGCATCATCAGGGGTCCCCCTGCATTCAATCGCATGTAACACTTTTTGTATTCCCCGTCGCCGCGTGGGTCGTACAGTGAGTAATCAGCAATGACGCTGCGCGCGTGCCGCGAGTGATTAGCAGCGCGGCTTGGAAGTGAACAGCACTGGATTTTGGCGGCGCGTCCAATTCGTGGGCGGCTTTGCTTTTCTGTAGTTGTTTGTCTGCCAACGACTTCCTTCCTTCCTTGCTACCTTCTTTGCTCGCCCTGCCATCCACCGCATTTGCATCCTACGAATCGTCTGTAGCCACCACTCGACTTTCTCCTTTGACACATCCACTCCCCCCCCTTCAGCTACGCTCCCCTTCTCATCGTCACGCCCCGAGCCTCACGCCCACCATGTCAACCCTCGACGAGATTGACCTCCCTACACATACCTCTTCCCACACAGAGCAGACCACGGAGGGAGCGGGTGACCCATCCACCTCCACGTCCACGTCAGGTAACAACAACAACACCGGCGACAACACCGGCGACGTCGAACTAGACGATGACGACGCCGAGCTCGAAGCGATGAAGGCTCGTGTTGCTGAGATGGAAGCTGAAGCTGCAAAGTTGCGGGAAATGCAGGAGGAGGCGGATCGTGAGATGGGGGGGCTTACTGCTGGGCGGGGTGGTGGTGCAGCAGCAGCAGGGGCAGGACCTAGCGAAGAGGAAAAGGAAGAGGTGGATGCTAGGTCCATTTATGTTGGCAATGTGAGTCTTTGCGCTCTCTCTAGTCTACTTCACTCCCGACTTGCTTGCTTACTGACACCAAACCACACCACACCACGCCCCTCGCCCATTACGACCAGGTCGACTACGGCGCCACACCCGAAGAAATCCAACAACACTTCCAAAGCTGCGGTACAATCAACCGCGTCACCATCCTCTGCGACAAGTTCACAGGCCACCCAAAGGGCTATGCCTACGTCGAGTTTGCAGACCCTTCCCTCGTGGCTAATGCAATGGTGTTGAACGAGAGTCTCTTTAGGGGACGGTTGATCAAGGTTAGTCGCGCTTCCCTCGTCTTCACATTCACACACGCGCACACGCTGATGCTGACCCACATTGCCACTCCCACTCCCACTCCTTTGCACACCAGGTAACCGCCAAGCGGACAAACCTCCCAGGGATGAACCGCGGACGCGGTCGGGGACGCGGTCGTCCTTTCCGTGCGCGCGGTGGACGGGGACGAGGACGCGGGAGGGGGTGGTATTGATGGTGACGAATGACAAGTGACAAGTGACAAGTGACAAGTGATGACGGATGGGTTGAGGGAGGGGGGTGGAGGGGAGGGGGGCAAGCAAGCTGAATACATTCAAAACCGAATACGAAGTGAATCGCATCGGATCGCATCGGACTGCCCCGAAGATTCACTGCCGTGGTCAATACTAATATCTACTCTTTCGATGACGATGACGAAGCGCCGTGTCCCACTCGGATGTCAAGTCTGAAAACGCGCGCAGCTGTAGCAGACGGGGGGCGGGGAAGAAAACAAAGAATTGAACAAGGTATCTCATCTCATCTCATCTCATCGCATCTCATCCACCACATCGGAAGCAGCAGCGCCAATCTACGTGGGGCCATATGGGACTGCGTACATACAGACCAGAGCAGATCAGAGAAATGCGACTGCCCTGCCGTCCCCACCCCGCCCCGCAACACGTAAAAGTAGGCACTACGTGGCCGCCGCACTTGGGGGCTGCGTCGGATCGACGTCGAGTACCTCCTTGACGTCGTCTGCCTCTGCCTCTGACTCGGCCAGTCCCCGCCTGAGGGCTTCGATCTCCTGCCTTGGCACGTGGTCTTGCGTTTCGGAGCGCAGGCGGTTGATAAGGCTGTCGGGGGGGGAAGAAAGCTGGTCAGCGTGGGGTGCCCTTATTTCCCGCGACGACGGCGCTGCGCCGCGACTCACCGAATGCCGTGGACGGCTTTCCGGAAGGTCCTCTTGGCATTGAATGCACTCTTGATGTCTGGCAGCAAATCGCGCTGGTCTCCCTCCTTTTGTGCGGCGTCGGTGGCGAGCCAGGGGTGCTCGAGTGCGAGCGTGGCGGTGAGACGCTTGGTGGGGTCAATGGTGAGAAGCTGGTTGATAAAGTCCCTGGCCGAGTCACTGACACCCGCCCAGTACACCTCTGGCTCAAAGGCATATTCGCCATTGACAATGGCCTGCATCTCTTCGGCCGTCGAGTCGCGATCAAAGGGCGTATAGCCGGCAAGGAGGAAGTAGGAAATGACGCCAATGGCCCACATGTCGACGGGCTTGCCGTGGCCGCTGCAGAAGTGGGGGTGGGGTGGGGCGTCAGCGCGGGCGGGGTTTCATGGCGGTGAGAGCATGGCGACGCACCTCTTTGTGAAAATCTCGGGAGCCATGTAGCCGGGCGTTCCACACGTCGTGGAAAGGACGGTGACCTTGTCGTCATCGACGACCCTGCTGAGGCCAAAGTCTGCGATGAGGAGGTCCGAGTCTTCCGTCTTGTCTCGAAACAGGAGATTCTCTGGTTTGAGGTCTGGGGGTGGGTGAGCAATGGGTGAGGATATGAGCCGTGAACCAACCATGCAAGGAGCAGGGCGAGCGAGCGGCGCACACCCACCTCGGTGAACGATGCCCTGGTCGTGAAGGTACTTGACTGCCTCGGTGATTGTCTTGACGATGTGGGCTGCGTCTCTGTGCGGGGCAGGAGGGGTGAGAATGGGCGAATGTATGCGGGGTGAATGCGTTGTGGGTTGACAGTCCTTGTATGCTGGATGTAGAAGCAAGTGTAATGGCGGCATATAGGCACACCCCACTCACTGCTCATAATAACTGCCCCTCTCGCAGATGCGATCAAAGAGCTCCCCACCGACACAAAGGTCAGTGACGAGGTAGAGGTTATTCATCGTCTCAAAGTAGTCTACGAGTGTGACGATACTTCTGTGCCCCTGTGATACTTTTTTGAGAGCAGCAATCTCGTTGCGTACCATGTGCTCCCTTCCCTCCATGAGCTTCTTGGAGATGACCTTGCAGGCATAGTACTTGCCCGTCTTGATGTGGACGGCCTCCTTGACTACGGCGTAGGTGCCCTGGCCGAGGGTGCGACCCGTCTTGTATGCGCAGGGGACAGTCTGCGGCTGGGACATGGTGCGGTGGGGGGTGTGGCGGGGAGTGCGGGTGGTGTTGGTACGGCGTGGCTATCGGTGCAGTGAGAGCAGACGGCCTAGCACCGGTCGATGCAGCGGGGCGCGACGGTAGGACGTGTCGTGTCGTGGGGGGAATGTGCAACGGATGAACGTCGTCGTAGATCTGGCTAATTGGGCGGGATGCAAGTCGCCCTCGTGGAGTGGATGGTTGGCTGGTTGGTTGCTGTTGCTGTTGGTGTGACTGCTGCTGCCGCGTGGTACCACGCTCCTCTGCGTTGTGTGTGTGTGGGTGCGCGTGTGCGCTTGTGTGCGTTGCGTGTGAGTGAGATCCGGAGGAGGCGAGGTGGGGTGGGGTGGGGTGGGGAGTGGCCCTGGGGAGTGGCCCGGTGAGTTGAGAGTGGCTGAGTGCAGTGCGTGTGCGAGTCCGTGTGCCACGCGCCCTGTCCGTCTCGCTGGGTGGGGGGAGCCTTTACTCCACGCCCGTGCGTGCGTGCGTGCGTGCGGTGCTCGCGTGCGGTGCAGTGCGTGCGTGCGTGCGGGCAACGTGGGAAGTGAGCGTCACGTGACGCGCACAGTACAGCTGACGGGCACTGGCACTGGCACTGGCACTGGCACTGGCACTGGCACTCGCACCGCCCGCCAGGCCTCTTTCGATCCGCATTGCCATACAATACTACTTAGATCGAAGCCTATACAAGCGAAAAGGAGCCCCTGTCCTTTGTCAATTCAAGGCGTACTCACGTACCCCACCACAATCCAGAGCAAACCCTTGCACGACGATACCCTTTCAGTCGGTGATACCGCCATGGATGCCGAGGCCCCACTGACCCGTCACTGCTCATGCCCACGCTCGAGCTCACGCCTTACCCGGAGCCACCGTCACCGCCTAGCATTTACCCGTCGATACACACCTGCCGTACGCTCGGTACAACTGGCACCTGCCCGTATGTCTCGGCCTCGTCCTCGGCCTCGAATCACTTGCCCTACCCTGCCTCATGGCAGTCTTCGTCGGGTCGTACTTACTGCACCCGGAATGGCATCTGGACGTAGCATGGCGAGATGTCATGGGTGCGAGCGAAAGGTGGGGTGGTACGCCGTGGTACTCGGGGACTGGGCCACGTTGCGTCCTTTGCCGTATCCGCCACCATCTCCGCCGCGACTCCATCCGACGGCCTCGGCTCATTGCCGCGACGCCATCCAACGCCTCGGCTCATCGCCGCTAGCAATGTACGCGATCAGGATCGCGACGGTGAGTAAGGACACAGTGTCAAGGTCCATTGTGTCTTGGCGCTCGGTGTGAGTGCGCTAGAGCGGTCGCCCTCGCATTCACCAAATCAGTCAATTGGCAGAGTGGGGGACTCGTGGCCATCTCTCGGGACTCGCGCCGCGCCCGGTACAGATCTCGATGCCAAGGGTGCAAGGACGCATTTGGGTGCACTCATTTCGGCAGGGCTACACTCTGCGGAGAAGTGGACCTGCAGCATCGGGGGAAAGTTGGCCCAGCAACCGAGTTCCGTGAAGCGTGGGCAGCTTGCGCTTGCTCTTCCTTGCTCTCCTGATGACACTCCCCAGTCACGCGTCCAGCACAACTTTGCAGAAAGAGGACCACGACACACCTGCGTCGTCGAGCCTCCCCATGCCTTTAACAAATGGGGCCAGCACCACCACACTCGAGCCTTTCGATTGAAGAGTCTAAGTACGCGGGCGCAACTCCGAGTACTTGCCGCATCTGACGTCGAGGCTGACGGCAAGGTCCGACGCCCTGCCGCCCGCGACGCCCACAGGAGGACTTCCGTGGCAACGCGGGGCCATTCCCGCGTTGCCGTGTGGCTTGGCGGCGGGCGGGACGAGGGTGCCATCTTCTGCGCAGCCTTGAACATGATCGGGAGAGGGGATACATAAAGAAGCTCGAAGTCGAGGACTGGTGTCTGGTCGACGCACCGCCCCATCCACAATCCCCAACTCGACGAGCAGCACCCGACGTACCCTACCGCCACCATGAAGTTCGGTTCCCTCGCCCTTGTCTTCTCTGTAGCCGCGGCCACAATCGCTTCGACGGCCATGGCCCTCCCCGCAGGCCAAGGCGCACAAGACGTCGATCTGGGTGCGTAATCTTGACGCTGCCCTCGACGCTCGCTCGTATACGCACCACGGACTGATCCCATTCCGCATCACACCGCACCATGTCATACCCTCGCCTCGCAAATCCCGCCAGCCCCGCGCAAAGTCGTCAAGGGCACTTGCCGTATCCACGCTCACTGGCAGACGGAAGAAGGCCCAGCAGGCGCGAACTTCTGGTGCTATGACGGGTGTCACACCGTGGACACGAAAACCGGAAAGGGACAGTGCGAAGATGGGTATGCCGTGGGAGAGTGTCAGTGGTGCCCTGAGGGTGGGAAGTGCGAGTATTCGTTGAAGTGTGTGCCGCCTCCTCGGACCTAAGGGGATTACGAGTGTTGTACTCAACGCAACATGCCTCTGTCTACGCAGATCAGAGTCAAACGAGTGAGATAGCGATGTGGTATAGTTACTAGGGGGAATGATATGCAACGAGGTTGTGAGGAGAAGCGGGACAGGAGGCCAGGGTGTCGCGTGACGCGCCCCGCTCAGCCCACACCGTAAGACGACGAGCGACATGATCGACAGCTCTGGAATTGAGGTGCGCCCGATATCTGCCTCGGTCGCTGGCCAGCTGATGCCACACAGATGTGAGCGCGGCCGCTCGAGGGAACAGGCTGCGGTGACTTCCGTCTCGGGTCGCCAGGCGCACAACACGAGGCCTGTTCCACTCGTAATGCTCTTTCTTCCCGCCCTTTCCTGCAGTACGCCTAGATGGCATACACCACTTTCTTGCACACCAAGCAAAGTCCGGCGTTGCAGCGCCTCCACACATGCAGCGCCAAGTGACAGACGCGGGGAGAGGCGGCTCGAAGGAACGGCAGATTCAGCACACATGGAAGCGGGCAGCGTGGCCGACGGACTGCATTATCACTCTGAATCACCTCGGAAAAACGGGCTGTGCAACAAATTGTTCATCAAATTCATGACAAGCGTCGGCCGTGCGTACAGAGCCCCAAGTCGGCGCATATTACTAACTTATTCGCAACGTGACGATGACAAAGCCCAGACGATGGGCCAAGCCCCACCACCTCATCAAACAGTGCAAATCTCTCTGTACTCGCAGCCACTCGAGTCGCAAGACTGGCACCTGCCCGTTTTGGTCTCATCTGGATGCATGCACCGGCCGTAATCATTCATCGTGCTCGTGTGCTTGCACCCCGTGCTGCAGTACGTGTAGACTGGTTTTCTCGAGGCAGAGATGTTCTCGAGACGGCAGGTATGTTGCGGGAGTGTCTCCCGAGATTCTGGGGTGGGTTTGGGTGGTGCAGGCAAAGTGGGGCATGGCACGGGGTGGAATTGGTCAGCTAGGGGGATCAGCATGGTATATTCCGCCGCGTAGAAAGACTCTGCGTGTACGGCGTGGACTCACCGAGACCCTGCTGCTCGCCTTCGGCGGCGGCGGGGTAGGCGGCAGCGGTCGAGGCGGCCATGGCCAAGAGGGCCAGAGGGAGCGTGAGGGAGAATTGCATGCTATCGGTCTGCGTGAGTGAGTGCGGGGGAGAGTAGGCAGGTGAGTACGTCGGTGAGAGAAGGGGAGGGGAGGGAATGGCACCGTTGACGAGAACCAGACAAGGGGCGGGGACTGCCTCCATGAGGGGGATATATATATATAGCCCGTCTCTGCCTGGCTACTGCCCTCTGCGTGGTGCCACTGAGCCGCGGCTTGCTTCTCGCCAACGCGGAGACTTCGCCCAGAGGCCGATCAAGCAGTTGTCATGCTCGGCACTTGTCCCACTCTTCCGGTTCTCGCAATCCCGGCGGGAGGCGGTGATAGCGCAAGGAGCGGCCGTGGCGCCCGAGCGCACAGTATTGCGCACAGATGTGATGTGAGGGAATTTCCTTGACGGACGAGAGGGGGTGAGGGGCGAGGGGGGTGGGGGAAGGGTCGATGGGAAGGTCAAGTTCAGGGCTGCGGAGAAGCACAGAGCCCAGACCCGGGGCGGAGGCGGGACACCCCCGAGCGGAGCGGAACTCTGCTGCGGGCGTACTTGCGTCTGTGCGTTGCGTTGCGTTGCGTTGCGTTGCGTTGCGTTGCTCTCTCCGCGCGGCTTACCTCCGATGCGGCAGCTCGTGGCGCCCCATCTGAAACTTGCCTACATTCAAGCCTGCCCTCGGTAACGGAGGCTGCCGCAGCCGGAGATTGGGATGCAGTCGGTACATAGATACGTTCGACCCTCTCCATGCAGGGTCACATGGAAGCAGATGAGAGACTCTGAACTGAACGTCGAGTACTGATGCTCGCCGCCGCTCCGCCGAGGTTAACTTCCGCCGGCGCACATTTTGCATTTACCGTCGGCATATACGACGCTGGACCCACAGGACCTCGTCCGCCGCCGAGCCTTGCCGTGCCCTCCCCCTGCCTCTCTATCAAGCGCCCACGAGGGCAGCGCGGGGATCGCGGTGGTGATCTACAGCGGGAGTCGAATGCCAAGGCCGAGGTTACAAGCGCCCCAGACATACCACAAAACCGAAGGCGAGGACGCAACGCCGAGTTCGAGAACTTGCGTGGTTACCTACCACCCATGACTCTTCTTCCTGCGTCGCCTGGAAAGGCACACCCTTCAGCCTGGACCTCGAAATAGCAGCAGGTCGAAGTCCTTAAGAGTGGGCCTTGCCATTGACCAGTCGGAATCACTGACCCCCCATCCCCACTCGCACTCGCACTCGCAGCCATCTCACCGCCATGAAGTTCACCGGACTCAGCCTCCTCTTTCTGGCCGCCGCCTCCACTGTCGCGGCCTTCCCCGCCGCCGAAGGCGAGCAGCAGCGTCTCGGTGAGTGGTACGAACGTCTCCTCCCCCCTCGTCCCCACTACGCATCACATACGACACGCTCAACACCAATACCTTCCTTCTCTCGTATCGCGCCGTGTCACACCGTACGCACGCAGCACGCCGTCAAGGCGAACAAGTCTGCCGCCTGGAGAACATCTCTGCCTCGAGGCAAGCGGTGTACTTCATCTGCGCCAAGGGATGCAGCCACACGGTGGGCGGCCAGTCCGCGTATGGGCGCTGCAAGGCCCCCGAGGAGACGCACACGGGACGCTGCCAGTCTTGTGATCCCTTGGGCAACTGCAGCTATGTTGATAACTGTGATTCGCCCATTTGATTCGGTGCGGTGGCAGTCGGGGTGGGGAAGGGTGATGCCGGCGAGACAAGGTTTATTGAATCGTCCCCGGACTTATTGCAATGAAGAGGCCCTCGATGGATGCCGTAATTACTCATTCATCGTGTCGGCCATTGCAGTACATCGAGTGTGCCCTGCGTGCGTGCGTGCAGGCGAGCGTGAGTGCCCTCCTTTCGCCGTGACCCCTTTCTCGAGCCCTCCGTGCCCAGATCGGTGGCCTGCACAGGACTTCCGTGTCCACTCCCGATGAGATCGCTTTTGGAACGACAAGGGCTAGAAGATGACGTAATCACTTCCAAGAGTGCGTGTGTACACACAGGGTAAGCCTAGGCTTGGGCTCAGTTTCATTCGTATTGGGACAAGAGGTGAACACGACAACAGGAGAACCATGGCAAAGAGGGAGAGAGTGGATGCGACGGGCAGTGGGGAGGGATGCCGGAGGAGGTGTGGCATGCGTCACGTAATGCGGAGAAACCACTCGGCTCCAAACAGTTGTCCGTTTATTCGGATTGGCGCCAGTGTTGGACCACCCGTACTCCCTGCCTTGTCTATCCCACATGTAAGTGCAAAGTCGAGTGGACACGCTTGTGACGCTTTATGACACTGCTATGCACTCAGCAGGCTGCAGCGACCCAGCTGGACTATAGTGCAAGTCTCGTCCACACCACCAGGCTCGAGCCTCAGTGGCGTCAATCTGCAATGCTTTCCATTTGGCACGCATCGGACCGCGCTGAGAGGACAAGACAGAGGATACGTGCTCTGGTCATTCGGCAGAGGACGCGGAGCGGAGGGGCTTAAGGGAAAGGGTGGGTGTAAAGAGGCGCGGCGCGACCGGACCAACGCCATGGCTATATGCATCGTATCGCAAGTGGAGCGACGCCCAGGAGACAGCGACGGGGTGCGTGCCTGCTCGACGACGGGGGCGGATCAACGTTGCCCAAGAACGGCCCACCTTCATCTGCCGCACCCTCGCCGGCTACTTAGCGCTTTCGCAATACCTCCGCTCCCAGCGCCCTCGAACGCAAGCGGACCGAGGAGCTCCGCAGACTGTCTCACACCAACTTTGGCAGCTCCCACGCTAGAAAAGCGCCTCTGAGAAGCTACAGCCCCGAGTCAGGCTGTCAGTGGAAGCCGCGACACGGGATGGATACGCCGTCACAGCCGAGGAACAGATGCAGCGGGGAAAGTGGCTCAGGGCGGCAGGAAGAAGTAGCCAGCCTGGGTACGATGACAGAGATGAGTCCCGCATCGCAGCCGTGACCGTAGTCCCACCTTGCTGCAGCCCACTCCATGGCATTCAAGGATGAAGACGCGGGCCGGCCAGGCGGGACGGAGCAATGTTTGACCGTCTGTGAGTGGACTGGGGGAATGACGTGCGGCGGGAATCGTATCTGGCTGGCAAAGACTGCGAGTGCGGCATACGTTCGCACGGTCTTGAAACTGGGAGAGGTCGCTCGGCCTTTGCGCATGTACGCGGTGCCTTGCTATAACCCTGAGACTCGGCCCTTGCCGCCCGTCCTGCGCGGGACTCCATCGGCAGTCCACGACGAGCGCAAACAGTGCGACGATTCCTGCGGCAATGTGCAATGCCCGCGCTGCGATCTTCCCTGAGCGAGGACGTCCACCCTCGTCGTCGACGGCGTCGTTGTTGCTGCCCTGGGCGTTGCGCTTGGCCGGTTATGCAGTACACGCAGAGCACTCCTCGGCGCTTAGGCGCATAGGGACAGTGATGGAGACGGTGAGCGCCATTAGGACGGAGAAGAGCGTCAGCAGCATGGACGGGTTGCGCAAGAGAGAAGGGACTAATGTGGGCGGCGGGTGTAGCTCGTCGCCTACGTCTGCCCTGGCTTATGCACTGACTGCGTCCGACCACCTCGTCCGCTCCCGAGACCGCCGCGCTGAACGTCGCCCTGTCCATCGTGAGCAACTCTGAGCTCCTCCAGCGCCAGCACCAGCGCGACGAGAGCCATGGCGTCACCAAGAGGCACAAGGACAGCCCATGTTCATCGTCCGGGGAGCGTTCGCCCGAGCAGTCTCCTCCCGCAGGGGACATGGCCGCACCGTGCGCCGTCAGGGCGTCTCTACGGTCCAGAGGGCTCAAGCTGCGCCTGCCCCGCGCTGACGCCGGACTTCCCTCTCTGTGTGCGTGCGCCGTTCGTACCGCATCTGGCATTGCCTCAACTTTGGGCTGGACTGGAGGTCACCAAGTGATGTCCGTTGTGACCAGCTAGCTCAACCCCGACCTGGTCCTCACCACCCTGACTCTCATTCTCCCCCTTGACATGTTCCGATCCATCCCGCCACGATGCCAGAATGCACGCCGGCATTCGATACCGTGCCAAGTCGTGCGCAAGGACTCGTCGTGGGGAAGGACTGTGCTGCGAGCGGTTTACAGGGGGATTCGAGAGGGAAGTGGCGGTGGCAAGTGGCGGTGGTAGCGGCGCTGGCTCAGCTCGATTGGGGTGCATCAAAAACTAGGCTAGACTAGACTTTGCATTGCATTGATTCGGTCCGGCCCGATCCGATCCGGCGGTTGACAAGAGGAAGCGCGGCGGGGCAAGCGTCTCGTTTAGACTGTGGGGGGCGTATGTGTGGTTCGTGCGGACAAAGGGGTGTCAAAACGAGTGTACGCTGCGCAATGGGCTTGCCTGTATGCGCTCAAGGGACTCACGGCGGTCGCGCTTGTACTTGCGCTCGAATTCTTGCTGTTAGGCCGAGCGAGGAGGGGGAGGAAGGAAGGCGTTAGAGAGAGTGCTGGGAGCTTGGCACACACACACACGCCACTCACGTTGACGCTCATCATCTCTGTGGGGGCGGGGCGAGGCGGGGCGGGGCGGGGCGGTACGATGTGGCGGACATGACAGGTTGCAAAGAAGTGAGCAAGCGTGCGCGACGGCATGTTGCTGAGCGGGCGCCGCACTCGGACTCACTGGTCTGGGTGCCGGGCTCGACGTTGTTCCAGGGAGTGGGGTTGTTCTTGCGGTCCCAGATGACGTCGGGGCCACGGGCGAGGCTGTAGGAGCGGGCAGGAGAGAGCATATATTCGTCAGTCAAGGGTGTCCACGGAGACTCGCTCAATCGGCCGCCTCGCCACCTCGCTGCCTTGACTCACCGAGTAAGGTACCACGAAGCTCCACCGACGGCACCGACGATGATGGCCTGTGTGAGTGCGAGTGGGCAAGGAGAAAGCAAGTCGAGGTCAGTCAGGGGAGATGTGGCAAAGGGATTCATCGCAGCCCGCCCCGCCTAGACGCACGTAGATGGGCAGCACTTCTGGGCTGTACCAGTTCTTCATGACAGTACGGAGGCGGGACATGGTGATGATGTGTGTGTGTGTGTGTGTGGCGGGTGTGCCGGTGCGGGTGGTGAGATGATCAATGGATGAGTCGTATCGAGGTAGAGACGACGACGACCTTGAACCCGTGAATGCCCCCCCCCGACGATCTCACCTTCGCCCTGATTTGCCATCGCCTCGGGTCGCGGGGCGGGGCGGGAACACGGGCGGGCAACGTCGGGCCCGGCGCGCCCAGGCTCACGTGACGCGACGAACCTCACGCGGCACCGAGCGGATAGTGCATAGCGCGTGGCGGCGGCACTCCACAGACGCGGGGCTACTTGGATGTGGCTCTGTCTTCTGTGTCTAG
>RRYC01000179.1:0-19605 GCA_004016185.1 Quambalaria eucalypti
CGCGGGCTCGGAAGGGTGCGGGGGGGGGGGGGGGAGAGGGGAGGGAGGGGGGGCGGGGCGGGCGGGGGGGGGGGGGGTCGGGGGGGGGCCGTGGGTGAGGGGGGGGGGTCGGGAGGGGGGGGGGGGGGGGGGGGGGGGGCCCGGGGCCCTCCCCCCCGGGGCCCCACAACGGCCCCGGGGGGGAAAAGGGGGGGGTGCCCCCCCCCCAAAGGAAAACCGCGCCCCCCCCCCCCCCCCCCCCCTCAAGACGAGATTGACAGCGTCGGTGAGGATGACGCCTCCGTGGCTCCTACTCCGGCGAAGGAGTTCCGGAGGAGGCCGATCAGCACAGTGCCGAGCACAATGATGAGAGGAAGACCGTACTGGCGGTGGTGCTGGTGGTCACTCGTACTGGTAGATCGAATTCCCACTCTTCTCTGATCGGCGTAATCATCCTGTCCTGGGGAACTGGTCTCTCAGTGCGTTGCGTTCAAGCGAGTCTCTACGACCTCGGAGATGGGCCATGGCGCCGAATACGAGATGAGTCGGCTGAAGGAAATTGCTCCAGTGAAGGCGAAGGCGCCACGCCCGGTGTAATCTATCCGGACACGAACTTGTTTTCGGAGGAAGAGGAGCGAAGCCTCGCAGCACAGGGCCGTTGTCAGTCGTCGTGAATGTCAAATCCAACCCCAAGCTAGCTATGTTCGTGGAAACAACGTCACTTGATCGTTTTGCCCAGAGCACGGGCGACGGGCGACGGATTCCACTTGACGCGATTTGATTTCTCCATTGCGAAGTAACCCCGACGAGGTACTAAGATGAACTGGCGAGTATCTCGCCCAGCCAAACTGCAAACCTGCGCATAATCGTCTCTTCGAGATCTGTCCCGTCGGAGCCTGCACCTGGGGATGGGACGAGCGGGGGCGGGTGTGGGGACGTAGTCTGGGAGGGTGGGCCTTCTCCCGCCAGTTTGGCTGATGCTGAGACTGAGGCTGAGGCTGCGCCGCCCTCCGCCGGGAGTGGCTGTGTCTTGCGCCCCGCAGCAAGGCCTAACCGCGGGCCTCTACTCAGCGTCTGCGTCTGCATGGTACTACTACCCGTTCCCGCTTCGCCGCTGCCCTTCCCCGACGGCACCGCCCTACCAGAACCCTCCTCCTTTGCAGTCTTACCCAATACATTGCCCGTAGCGAAACTCGTCGAGTGAATCTTTACGAATTGCCTTCTGAGGCGCTGGAGCTGTGCAGGCGTAGGGAGTTTCTTCTCGCCTGTTGCGTACTCGTCTGGTAAAGTGAGTGGTATATTGGTGGTGCGTGGTGGGTGGGAGGAAGGGAGTGTGGGCGTGAGTGTGACACTCTGCGTCGCTGCGAGGGTAGTAATAGTGTTGGTGGTGGCGTCCCCCGCGACGTCCGGGAGAAGCGCAGCGATGAGCGCCTGGCTGCTACTCTCGAGGAGGGAAAGGTAATTCGTTGACGTGGTGCGATTCTGCACGACGACGCTGGGGGCTTTGCTGATTTTACCGCGGGTGATGGCTTCCCATATCCGGTCAAAGGGGGCGGGTTCCCAGGGTTGTTGTTGGGGCGAGGGCGAGGGCGAGGGCGAGGAGCTAGGCTGCTGCTGCTGCGGATCACCAAACGCGTGGGTATCGGTACTGAGGACAAAGAGGGGCGAGTCCCACCGCGTCATGGGATTGGGCTCTTCGTAGCGCATGCAGAGGTCTTGCAGGCTGCCAGGAATACGAATGGAATGGGCGTCAGCGCGGGCTGCACCACACCACGCCACGCCATACTTGGCGCTGGAACTCACGTCGTATCATCATACGCCTCTTCCCCCGCTTCCCTCCGCCTAGCATTCCACGCTGCACACGTCTCCCTCGGTGTATTGACAAAGATGCTGACGCAGGTGAGGCCGACCTCGCGCGCAGCACACCAAAGCTGGTACCGAAAGCCCTTTATATTCAAACCAGCCCCACCATCAGCCACGACGATTGCGTCCTTGACGAGGGAGCGTTGGACGAGGGAGAGAAAGGATGCGCGGGCGGGTTTCTCGCTGAGCTGAGAGGCGTAGGTTGATTTGGGGAGGTGGACCGTGGAGTCTGTTAGGTGGACGATGCGCGTGGGTTGCGACGACGAAGACGACGACGAGGCGGAGAGTCGCGATTCCCAGTCGGAGATGAGCTCGTGTACGCGCGTGGTACGGCCCGAGGAGGGTAGGCCCGAGACGATGACGAGGGCCATGGCGGGTGGGTGGCCTGAAGGTGGTGTGGATTAGAGGAAGAGGAAGGTTATGGCGTCTAGGCAGCTGCACTTCTGCACTTCTTCTCGCCCCCGCGTCTTTGTTTCCGGCGCGCGCGCAGTGGAGGCGCAGCCAAGATGGACGAGGACATTTGCACTTCTTGGTGCGCAATGCTATTCCCCTCTTCAGCCTCTTACCCTCCCTCCCCTGCATCCACTGCCACTGCGATACAAACCATGACGGACGCACAACAGCGGGTGGGTACTTACACTGGCACTTGATCGCATCCATTACCACCACTGACTCCCCTCACCTCGCCACACACCCCACCAGGAAACAAAAGTCCTCCTCGACTTTGCCTCCAAGTGCGCCGAGCAATTCGTCTCCCTCTACTACGCCGCCTCGGACTCGCCCTCGCGCGCACGCCTCATCCCAACACTCTACCTTCCTTCCTCGACGATTGTATGGAATGGGAATCCTATACAGGGCACACAGGGGGTGGCTGAGTTGGTAGAATGTATGCCACTTACACGGTACGAGGTGCAGAGCTTTGATTGTCAGCCTGTAGGTGGGGGCCGCGCAGCTGGGGATATGAATAGTGAGTAGAGTGGCCGGATGGGCGCATATACACCCACACACGCGCACACGCATACACCCACACACACACCCCACCACGCGGGACCACGCCCTCTGCCTCGCAGACTATATGCTGCCAGCTCAGAAGCTACTTACAGAGGTCAAACAGCCAGGGAAATTCGATGTGCGCAGCAGCCACATTCACCCTGGCTGGCGTGGTCCCTGCTGCCGTCGAAGTCGTCGGCATTTCTCGAGGGGAAGATGAAGACGCACGCAACGCACGCATGCCACGCACGCATGTCACGCACATCGTGCAGCTCCAATTATGGGTTCAGGAAGGAAAAGAATCACATCTTCCTAGAGTAGTACAGGAGCATACATGCCAAGTTCACGCCACGCCCACGCCGCCCACACCTCTGACACACCTCACCTCACCTCACCTCATGCCCCACGCCTCCACCCCCGCTCGACAGCACCACTCAAACCCCCCTCGCTACTCGTGACCGTCTCAGGCGTCGTAACGCACCACACGCCCTCGTCGCACACGGCCCTCCCGCCCTCCAATGGGCCTTCCTCGTCGAATGCCGCCACAGGCACAGGAAGCAAGAGCAAGTCCGCATCCACCGCAGCGGGACTCGACCCCTCTCTCCCGCTAGAGAGCCTCCCTCGCGCATTTGGGCAGAACTTTATCCTCGCCAATGACCCGGAAGGACGCGGAGAGGGAGGCGTCGTGGTTAGTATGGAGGCGGGCGCGGGTGCGGGCAAGCAACCGCTCGAGGGGCGGTTCTTCGTCGTCGCCGATCAATTTCGCTTTGTTGGGTGATGGTGTGGGGCCAGGCAGAGCAAAAGAAAAGAGCTGCGCGGGGCAGGCAGAGCAAACGAAAAGAGCTGCAAGCTCATTGTGTATTTTTACAACAGACGAGGACAGCAACAGCAAACAACAACAGACAACCCACACCACGTACGGTATCCCACAACCACAACCACAACCACAACCACAACCAGCACCACAATCGTGACTATAATCTCACCTCGCCGCTGCATTCGCGCCCGCCTAGAACGACCCACTGCCACCATTGATCCACGTATTCATCAGGTACAGCATAGTCCACGCATGCTCAATCTTCTTGGGTACAAGGTGTCCCGCGCCTCGAATGGATGCGAATGCTGTGCGGGGCGGGGCGGGGCAGCGGGCAGCGGGCAGCGGGCATACAGCGTAGTCAGTACTTCCACAACCTAGACGGACGAGGGGAGGGAAGGAGGGAGCGCCCAACCGCACCGCACCGCACAACTCACAGAGGTTCCCCACACTAGCCGTCTCCCCCGCGACTTTCCCATCGTAGTACCACTCCCTCAAATTCTCCCTGAACGTCCACCCCTCTGGCTTAGCCGAGTACTCCACTTCCTCCACTGCGTTCAACTGCGCGGGAAACCCCAATCCCACATCGGCTTTCCCCACATAGAGGAGTACTCTCACGCCCCGCTCGAGTAACAGCCCTAGCATCTCGAAGCTCCGTCCCTGTAAGAGCTCGTCCCCTCCCTGGATAAACGCAGTGGATACGGCCTCGCTCCAAGTCTTGTATGCTCCGATTTTGCTGCGTGGCTCCGCGCCCAGGAGGATTCGTACGTCCCCCCTATCGAGGTAAGATTCGATCCAGCCCATCTCGGGATCACATCCCCGCCCTTCAGCTACACAGGTATCATGCCGATCATAGGCATTCACGTACTTCCCAATCAAAGGCCAAATCACATCATTACAAGCGGAATCCTCCGCACGGCAACGCTCCGCATTGAACTCCTCTTCGCAGAAGTGCACCACGCGGGGCGTGCAACCCTCGAGGTGGGAGTGTAGAGCAGAGCATTCCTTGACCGTGGGGATGGGCGGGCCCTCGCCGGAGAGAGTCGTGCAGAGGCTGGAGTACGCGCCGGGTCCGAGATGCGAGAGCTTCGTCACGCCATTTCCTATGAGGATGGAACGGAGCTTCACGGGGGGTTCCCCGCGCTCTCGCCGCAGTAGCGCCATTTCCGCATTCGCATTCGCATCAACAATCTCCCGCGCAAACTCCGGGACGTACCTCCCCGCATAGCTCTCTCCCGCGAGGTGGAACTCGTTCCCCCTAAAATGCGGAAACGCCGCAAAGAAGAGTCGCAGGAACGCATGGGCATCACGCGCAGCCTGCGCCGAATCCACCGTGGGGAGTGCTTTCCCAAATCGGGCGTAGCTATACCCCACGCCGGGCGGCTGCTCCAAGTAGATGACGTTTGCGGCGGTATTCCACGAGGCGGGGAAGTACGTCGTCCCATTCGAGACCGAGGGCGGGCCAGTAACGCGACAAGGCCCGTGCTCCGCAAAGAGACCAATAGCGCTACTGCTCCCCGGTCCGCCATTCACCCATAGGATGAGCGGGTCGCGCGCTGGTTCGCGTCGGGAGGTGAAGAAGTAGAAGAAGAGGCTCTGGCCGGGGAGAAGATCGAGGTAGCCTGTGTAGGATTGGATGAAGGCGTCGCAGAAGGTGGTGGTCGTGTCCGGGGTGGGAGTGCCCTGTGAGGGCGGGGTTTGGGGCGCGGGCGCGTGCCGCTTAATCCGGAGACTTGCACCGGGGACATGCGCGTGGGTCAGGCGCGTGAGCAGGCCACGGGAGGAGTGTAGCGCTAGGAGGGAGTCTAGGCTGGAGGCAGAGGCTTCGCCGTCGCCGTCGCCGTCGCCCTCGGAATCGCCGTATGGCAGCTCAATAGTAGGTAAAGGCGGGAGGTCTCCCCACGGTTTCATGGGCGCGTGTGCGTGTGCATGTGCGTGTGCGTGGGCGTGTGCGTGGGCGTGGAGGTGCGTGTTCGTCTGAGCGTCAAAGACCACATGTTGTTGCTGCGCCTGCTGCGGGGGCAGTGCGGTAGATCCGCAGCCTAGCGCATGCGTGCAGGCGAGTGCGAGTGCGATGAGGTACAGCCAGAGGAGGAAGGGCTGGGTGCTGCTTAGGTGCAGGAGCATGGCTGTGGTTGGTCTGTATGCTTTGGATGTTTCGTTTGTTGGTCAACGTCGGTCGTGCTTGCGTCGTGGAGGGGAGTGTGGAGAAGAAGCAGCGCAGAGGAGAGCAGGGCAGAATACATGCTACCTAGGAAGGTACCTACCGACGTTGTATGGAGAGTGCCTCTCGCCCTCGCTATATGAACGAGTGCGACTGTGCTGCGCATTGCGTCATACCGTCATGAAGCTGAGCATTTATTGAGCGCGAGGGAGGGGGAATTCATTGATCGACTTACTGACTGACTGACCGACGGACGGACGGACTGACTGGCTTGAAGTAATCTACTACCGTCGCGGCCAGTGCCGCGGCGGGGGGGAGGAAGGACTGCCTGCCGCATTTACTTTACTTACTTCATTCACCCACGCTATCTACATTGACACGCGGGGCCACATCGTCCGCACAGCGGTGACCCCCTCGCTGTCGCAGCTCTCAGATATTGTTTAGGGCAACTCCGAATGGAAGAGAGCGCTGCTAGCTCGCCATGACCATCGTTGGGTTGGGAAGGTCATGGCTCGCTGTCTCGGATCCGAGACTCAGCGCGAGGGAACGCACGGACCCGCCGGCTCTCGGGTGACAATACCGAACCCGAACCTCGGCGCTGCTTGGGCCGGAGAAGTCGGTGTCGCATTCGGTCTCGGTATTGACGTCCTTCCGAGGTTTCTCGTTCCCGTCTCCTCCCCCCCACTAACAAACATCCCGATACACCGCCCACCCCCACGATGTGCAACCCCCGCCCCTCCCTCCCCACGCTCCTCCTCTTCGACATAGGCGGCGTCGTCGTCTCCTCCCCGCTGCACGCCATCCACGCATACGAATCCCGCCTAGGTCTTCCGCGGGACTACCTCAATGTCAGTATTCGTTTCAGGGGGAGTGGAGGGGCGTTTCAGAGGTTGGAACGAGGAGAAGTGGGGATATGGGAGTTTTATGAGGTTTTTGGGAGGGAGATGGGGGATGTGGAGAGGGGGAATCGGTGGTATAAGGAGTGGTGTAGGGGGGTGGGGAGAGGTGAGTGTGCGGAGCGAGTGTGGGGGAGAGGGAAAGACACGGAGGGTAATAGCTAATTTTACTGAATTTTACTGAATCGGGGGAATGTGCGTAGAGGTCCCACCGAATTTACCAAAACAAGACCTCGAGATAGACGGACGAGAGGTCAGTCCTAGTCGCGCCTTCCACTTCCACATCCACTGCCACACACGCAGCTACTAACACTCCCCCTACCCGCCTTGTTGCGCCCGACTCCGACTCTGACTCCGACCACAGCTCTTCGGCCTTATGATGGTGAGAGCCCGCAAGCCAGCTCAGAGAAGTAAGTACTTACATACTGCGGCTGACACACTCCCTCCCCCCCCCTTGCCCGACGCGACGCAACGCACGCACGCAACGCACGCAACGCACAGAGACAAGGGACCCAACCTAATCAGATTATGGTCGACGCCATTAAGAAGCTCAAGGGTGGGTGTCATTGCCTGCGTGTGGGCCATCTTCCCAGCTGTGATGCCCCGTCGCTGACTTCCACCACCCACCGCCTTGCCCCACCTTGCCCCACCCCGCCCGCCAGCATCAGGCAAGTTCCGCCTAGCGGCACTAACCAATAACTTTGCGCCTCCGACTTCTCTTCCCGCGGGGTCCCCGCCGGGCACGTCCACCCCCGACCTCGACGCAGAGCTCCTCCACCTCGGCGTCTCCCCTACGCACGCCTCCTCCCTCCGCGCGCTCTTCGACCCCGAAGCATACTACGAGTCCTCCCTCATAGGCGCGCGCAAACCCGAAGCAGCAGCTTACCTGCATGTCCTCGCTGCGCAGGGTCTTTCCCGGGAACAAGCGGGGGAAGTTCTATTCCTCGATGATCTCGGACCGAACTTGAAGGCTGCGAGGAAGTTGGGGTTCAATACTATTAAGGTTGGGTTGGAGAGTACGCTTGGGGCAGTGCAGGATTTGGAGAGGTGGACGAGGATGGAGTTGGTTGAGGAGGGGGTGAGGCAGAGGGAGAAGGAGAGGTTGAGGAGGTTGGCTGCTGGGGGGGAGAGCGACGTAGAGGGGAGGGGCCGGGACGGGAAGTTGTAGCTCAGCGCGCGGGGCAGAGAGAGAGAGAGAGAGAGAGAGAGAGAGAGAGAGAGAGAGAGAGAGAATGTATCCATTGTATTGGCTTGGCATCGCACCGCACGGCGCAGACACGTCTCAGAACTTGAACCGCTCTTCGCCCCTCTCTGCCCCTCCCCCTCCCCCCTTGCCCGCAGCACCACGCTCCCGCCTCCGCTCCTCTGTTATCCCCCTCTTCCGACTGAGTTCCTCCCTCAGGAGACTGAGGTCCTCCCCCCCTCCCGTCGCACCCGCATTGACGCCCCCGCCCCCACCCGCAGCAGCACGCTGCGCCCGCCTCGCAGAATCATATCGCTCCTGCAATTCCGCTTCGCTCATACCCTCCAGTTCCGCCGGGTCGAAGCTCACGTCTACTGCCCCGCCCCCGCCAGCACCGCCCTTGCGCTTCGTACCCGCACCCTCTGGTGCACCGAGCACAGGCACGTTCCCAGCCCCACTCGCACTCGCACGGAGGTCGTACCCCCTCTCGCTGCCCATGAACCCGCGCATGTCCCCCGCCGTCTCGGGTATGACCTGGTACAGGCTTCGCTGTGGGCCCGTTGCAGGCGCCGGCGCAGGCGTAGCCGTCCCCGTGCGAGAATGCTGCTGCTGTTTCCGGAGTTCGAGGAAGTCGGGTGTTTCCAGTCCGCCAGGTATAGTCGAAGTGACGGATTGCATTCCCCCGGGTGTTTCGAGGCCGTCGGGTGGGGGGAAGACCGAGGACGTGCCGTCGCCATCGCCGTCGGCGTAGGCGTGGTGGCCGCCCTGCTCTTCCCCACCTTCTTCTCCTTCCTCGTCTTCTTCTTCCTCGTCGTGTTCCTCGTCCTCATCCTCCTCTTCAGGATCCATTTCGCCAAACAGGTCGTGCTGCGCAGGCTCGCCCAACGCGAGCGCCGCGTCCTGCCCTTGGTCCTGCGCGTGTTGTGCCTGCTGTGCCTGCTGCCCCTGCTGCGACTGGCCGTATCCCAGCACATCACCAAACAGGGGGTTCCCAAACTCGTCCATGGGTGGTCTCCCCCATCCACCTGGGTGGAACCCCCACTGCGCGCCTTCGGGAATGGGCGCGTTCAACCCAGGTATGGGTAGATGCGGGTAGCTCGGCGGTGGGCCGTACCTCTGCATTGCGATGAGCCACGGCGGTGGCGCAAGCGGAGGGATGGACAGCGCCTCCTTGAGCTCTGCAGAGAGATCACCAGGCCTGCGCTCCTTGAATTTCGTCTCGTACTCTTTTCCCTCGTAGTACGTTTCGCCATATACCGACAACGGCGGCTTCGTCTGGAAGCGGAAAAAGGCATCGTGCAACTTCTGGTAGTCGACTTCGAGTTTCCCCATCTTTGGCTGGACGCGCTCCCTCGTCTTGGCCTTGAGCGTCTGCTCCGCCTCCTTTTCGCGCAGCGCATCCTTCATCGTGCCGATGCCTGTATCAGCAATGTACGGCGGCAGCTCATACGCGGGCTTCTCGATGCCGCGCTTATTCTGGAGGTAGTCCCTCTTCTGGCTCCAGTGCGGTGGTACGGGCACGGAATTGCGCGCGCTCTTCATCCCCACGAGGAGCTTTGGGTCTGCCGCCGTGACATCACTCCACTCGACGACTTCTGGCTTCTTGACGAGCTGTTTCAGCTCTGCGACGGTCAGACGCGCGAGCTTCTTCTGCTTGCGGCGGGAGAGGAGCGCGTCCCCGCGCTGACGCTTACCGCCTTCGCCGTCAGAGTCGGTCGCGTCCGAGTCGGACATGGCTTCGTCGTCCGAGTAGATGACTTGGCCTTTACCTGACACGGCACTGACCTCGCCGCTGGAGGCCGTCTGCTGCGAGGCGTCTACGACGGAGAACTTTGCAAAGATGTGCTTGAACTGGCTGTATGTCTCGGAGTCGGCGTCGTCGGGTGTCGGCGTGAGGGTGGGCATGTCGGGTAATGACGACGTCGATGGCGCCGCGTCGTCCGTCGCTACTGATGGTGGTGGCGGTGTCGACCCATTTGCCTTGGCGGTCACGGGCGCCGGGGCGGCTCGCTCCTGCTTCTTCTTGGCTCGCCGCTTTGCATTCTTGCTGAGACGCTGTGAAGACGGACCGGCAGATGCTGATGCTGATGATGATGGCCCCGCGGCATCGTCGCCATTTGTGTGTGGAGCCGTCCCATTGAGCTTGGGGGCCGCGGATGCAGTGGCAGCCATGGCCGAGGGCGAGTGGTGAGGATGAAGGGGTGGCTAGTGCGTGTATGCGCTTGTGTGGCTGTTGCGGTGCGGTCACGACGGAACCAAAAGGGGCATACCGAATGCCGTATGTGCTATGCTAGCGCGGTGCAGCTGCGTCGAACCCGGTTGATGTCAGAGTTTGGGACGGATAGGAATGTCGCCAACACCACATATTGTACTTGTCCTCCCTCGTAGTTGTCGTGCGCTTGCTTCTCAACTCGCATCGACCTTTGGATGCTTTGGCCACCCCCGGTCATCTCGGCTCCGAGAGGGGCGTAAGTACTTACAGACCGGGTTGGTCTGACCCGGAAAGTGGACCCGAGCAGGACCCGGGCACGCGTCGAGGCCTCGAGAAGACACGCGGCGGGAACTGCGGCCCCGCACGAGAAGAAAAAATTGGCAGCATGGGACGTAGCGATTACGCCGGATTCTAAATGGCTCCGAGGGTAGAATGATTGATGCGGTCATCTTCGCTTTGTTTTAATGTGACCATACCTGATCCCACCATCTTCGCAGCCAGACTGTCTTTGGCAGCTTCGATGGACATTGGGATGTCCAAAGACGAAAAGGGCGGTTGAGAGTTTCCCTGTGCGTGTGTGCGTGTGCGCCACTGCCCGCCCGCCTGCCTGCCGTTGTCTGCCTGCCTGTGACGCGCGTCTGAGCCCCAGTGCCAGTCCCGCCCTGCCCAGCCCTGCCCCGCCCCGCCTCGCCCTGTGCTGCCGTGCCTGCCCCCGCAGCCAATGGACCATTGGAGATACTACCGCTTCTCGCCTTCTTCTTCCTCTTCCTCTCCACCACCAACCCATTCCCCCCCTTTTGCCTTCTCTGCAAAACACACTTGCCCCCTCTTCTGCAGACGGCACCCAAAAAAGATTTGCTGCGAGCTGTCTTTAAGCCCAGCATCACCACCACCCCCCACCCCTTGAACAAAACCAATCACCCCCAACTAAAATCCGCCCACCATGAACCGCATCGCACGCCCCGAAACCATCCTCAAGCGCAGCGAGGAGCTCGTCAATGTCGGCCAGTCCCCCGCCGCACTCACCGCCTTGGGCGAGGTCATCACCTCGCGCAAGTTCAAGACGACGCCCTTGACTGCACTCGAGCCCATCATGATGCGCTTCGTTGAGCTCTGCGTAGAGCTCCGCCGCGGCCGCACCGCAAAGGACGGACTCTTGCAGTACAAGAACATCTCGCAGAACACCAACCCGCAGTCCATCGAGAATGTCATCAAGCACTTTATCAAGCTCTCCGAGGCACGCGTCAGCGAGGCACAGGGTAAAGCCGAGGCGGCCGCTGCTGACCTCGACGTCGACGACCTCGAGGAAAGCGAGACGCCCGAGTCGATGCTCCTCGGTGCTGTCACTAGCGAGGAAAACAAGGACAGGGCAGACCGCGCACTCGTCACGCCTACCTTGAAGTTCCTTTGGGAGGCATACAGGACGGCCCTCGACATCTTGAGGAACAATGCCAGGTTGGAGGTTCCCTACCAGGTGCGTAGTGCGGTGATGTGAATATATGCGCTCTAGTCGGCCATCATGCTTACACGTGTACTCTTGCTTGCCATGCAATTACCCACATCACCCCGCTCACCCGCCATCACCACCACCACCACCACCACCACCACCACTCACCCACGCGCAGCAACTCGTCCACCAAGTCCTCCGCTTCTGCCTCCAGTACAAGCGCAAGACCGAGTTCCGACGCCTCTGTGACCTCCTCCGTACTCACCTCCAAAACGTCGCCCGCCTCGCCCATCACACCCACGCCATCAACCTCAACGACCCCGACACCCTCCAGCGCCACCTCGACACCCGCTTCGCCCAGCTCAATGCTTCCGTCGAGCTCGAGCTCTGGCAGGAGGCCTTCCGCAGCGTCGAGGATGTCCACAACCTCCTCACCATGGCTAAGAAGGCACCTCGCCCTTCTATGATGGCAAACTACTACGAAAAGCTCAGCAAGATCTTCATGGTCTCTGACAACAACCTCTTCCACGCTGCCGCCCGCAGCCGCTTCTACGCCCTCGCCCGTGGTGGCATCAAGACGGAAGAGGAGCACCGCCGCCTGGCCTCCCTTGTCCTGCTCAGCTCCCTCGCTGTGCCCGTCATCTCCTCGAGCGCGCCCGGCACCGGCAACCTGACCAAGTCCAAGACCGACTTCCTCCTCGGTGACCAGGAGACGCTCAGCAGGACGGGCCGCCTCACTTCCCTCCTTGGTCTCAGCCGCACCCCGACCCGTGCCGGCCTGGTCAAGGAGGCCCTCTCGCGCAACATCCTCAAGCGTGTTCAGCCCGAGATTCGCCAGCTGTACGAGATTCTCGAAGTCGAGTTCCACCCGCTCTCCATTTGCGAAAAGATTGAGCCCATCATGGCCCAAATTGCCCAGGACGACGAGATGAGCAAGTACATTCGCCCTCTCCACTCGGTCATCCTCACCCGCCTCTTCCAGCAGCTGAGCCAAGTCTACGACGCCGTCAAGCTCGACCGCGTCATGGACCTCGTCAGCGCCTTCAAGGCTCCCTACAACTACACCCGCGAGGAGATTGAAAAGTTCTGCCTCAACGCCGCCAAGCGCGGTCACCTCAACATCCGCGTCGACCACGCCGCCCAGGCCATCACCTTCCAGGAAGACGTCTTCAACGCCGGTGCTCACCCTGCTGCTGCCGTCAGCGGCGAGCAGGACTCGGTTCGCCTCCAGGCTACGCCCGGCGAGCTCGTCCGCACCCAGCTCACCCGCCTCGCCACTTGCCTCGACGGCACCCTGCGCACCATTGACCCCAGCATCATCGAGAATGCCCAGCGTGCCAAGTCCGAAGTGTTTGCGCGCGCCCTGGCCGTCGCCGAGTCGGAGCACAAGGCCGCCCTGGCACGCAAGGCCATCCTCGCCCGTCACAAGGAGCTGCTTCAAGAGCGTGCCCGCGACGAGGCCAAGGCCGAGGCAGAACGTGCCCGCCTCCTCGCCGAGAGCGAGCAGAAGCGCATCGCCGAGGAGAACCGCAAGAAGGAGCAGGAGCGACTCCGCAAGGAGCTCGACCAGGTCCGTGCCGAGGAGACGCGCAAGATGGCACAGTCGCTCCGTGAAAAGGGCGGCCTCAAGCTCTCCGAGGAAGAGTACGCCAACCTCGACACGGAGAAGCTGGTCCAGCTGCAAGTCAACCAGATTGAAAAGGAGAAGAAGGACCTCGCCGAGCGACTCCGCGTCATTTTCCGCCGCATGGACCACCTCGAGCGTGCCTACCGCCGCGAGGAGCTGCCCTTGCTCGAAAAGGACTACGAGAAGCAAAAGGATGAGGACCTGGCCTACCACCAGCAGGCGCGCACCGTCGCACAGCAGGCCGCCCGCGAGAAGCACAAGGCCGACTTGGAGACGAAGAAGCGTCTCGGCAGGATCATGCCCGACTACACCGTCATGAAAAAGACGATTGAGAGCAAGCGCGCGCAGGAGCTCGCCGAGAAGCGCGAGCAGGCACAGCGCAACATCGAGGCTGCCAAGGAGCAGCGTCGCAAGGAGTATGCCCAGGCGCGCGAGGAGCGCAAGCGTCGCGAGGAGGAGGAGCGGCAGCGGCAGGAGCAGGAGGCGGAGCTGGCTCGCATTCGCGCAGAGGAGGAGGCGCGCGAGGAGGAGCAGCGCCGCATCGAGGCGGCCAAGCAGGAGGAGCTCGAGGCTGTGAAGCGTGCGGAGATTGAGGCACGCCAGGCAAAGCTCCGCGAGCAGGGCGAGAGGCAGCGCCAGCGCGAGCTCGAAATCGAGGAGCGCCTTGCGAGGGAGAGGGCCGGTGGTGCTGCGGCTGCACCTGCTGGAGCAGCTGCACCGGCAGCGGCGCCTGCCGAGAACACTTGGCGTCGTGCTGCCCCTGCCGCGGCGTCCCCGCGCACTTCCAGCCCAGCCGCCGCCGCGCCAGACTCTACCGGTCCACCCAAGATTGCCGGTGTCAAGGCGGGTGGCTGGCGCGAGCGTCTCGCAGCGAAGCAAGCCGGCGGCGCTGGTGGTGAGTCCACGCCCTCGGGCGGGGCTACACCCCCCTCGGGCTCGGGCGCAGCCAGCCCCGCCGCGGCGCCGGCCTCGCCTGCGCCTGCGCCCGCATCCGCACCTGCACCTGCAGCCAGTGGTGGCGCCTACCGCCCCGGTATGCTCGCTGGTGCCCGTGCCGGCGGGGGGGGCTGGCGCGAGCGTGAGGCTGCGCGTAAAGCTGCAGAGGGCGGCGGCGCTGCTTCCCCCAGTGCTGGTGGGAGCCCCGCACCCGCCCCTGCGCCCGCACCGGCAAGGGATGCAGATGGTTTCCAGGAGGTGAAGCGGAGCAGCGGCGCGTACAGGCCTCCTGGTGCTCGTTGAGTTGAGTTGCGTTGCTTGACTGGAGCGGAGCGGAGTGGAGTGGAGTGTGTCCTGAGTGTTGGGGTATATGGGCTATCTGAAGAGGGAGGGAGGGAGGGCAGACGTCGGTTGGGGTCTGTTTCATTCTGTTCTGGTTGTGTCTCTAACCCTCATGCTTGTTTCCTCCACGATACGACCCATGACACGCATGCGCAAAACCCCAGCCATCACGCTACGCTACCCTAGACCCCAACACCCCCCGCCGACGCACTGCATGTACGCATGTACGGTATACGTTGCATTGCACCAAAAATACGATTTTCCCTCATCCCGATCCTGAGCCTACCGATTGGGGTACGCAACTCATTTTCCGTGCGTGCGAGTCGGTGGGGAGTCGTGCTGAAGGAGTGAGTGAGTGAGTCCCAGTTAACCACTCACTCACTCACTCACTCACTCACTTGCTGCCCTATGTAAGTACTTACCGCAGGGGTCCTGTCTGTCTGTGTGCCCTGTCTGTGTGCCTGCCACCCTTGAGTGCGCCAGTCAGTCAGTCTGTCAGTCTGTCAGTCAGTCAGTCATTCACGTAACCCTATGCACAACACGTCACGTCACGTCACGTTAGTTGGAGTGAGGTGAGGTAAGGTTAGGTGGGGTCTGAGAAGGCAGAGGCAGAGGCAAGGGCAGAGGCAAGGGCAGGTACTCGCAATGATATATTCACATGTATCGGAATACGCGGTTTGCGCCCAGGCTGCAGGCAGCCAACACTGCCTTCAGTCTACCCCTTCCCCGCGGAAGCCGCAGCCGCAGCCGCCCTCTCCTTCTCCGCATCCTCCTCCCTATCCCTCCTCTCGCGCTCCTCCCTCTCCTCCCTATCAGGCACCCAGAAACTCATCTCATCATCATCCTCCGTCTCGTGCCCTCCTCCTGCTCCTGCAACCCCTCCCTCAGAGGTAACACTCGAATCAGCAAGAAGATCGGCTTCTTCCGCTTCAGCCTCGGCCATGGCCTCGTCTGCGTCCCGCAGGATTTGAGAGAGGGTGCGTTGTGCGCGCCAGTCCGGTGTAGCAGCAGCAGTAGCACCGCCTGTGCCGAAACCCGGCGGCCTAAACCCAGGGGAGGGCAACGGCGGGTGTGCGCTCGTCGGCGTGGACGACCCTCCCTCGGCTGATCGATCGCGATCGCGGGAGCGGTCCCTATCCCTATCGCGTACATTGGAGGACGAGCTCTTCCGCCGGAGGGAGGAGAACGACCGAATGGAGCTGAGGCGTGCCTTGAGTTTCGGGGACTTGGGCGGCGCAGCATTGTTGGCTGCTAGGGCTGCGCCTGCCGCCGAAGGGGGGTTGCTGCCCCCTACGCCTCCTGCACTGCCGCTGCTGGGGGAACTCGTTAGCGGGGAGGAAGCGCTCGTCCATGCTTCGCCGAGGCTCAGCGGTGGGACGGGCGGTGCCCCGCTGGAACTGAGCTCAGCAGCGCTGCTGCTCCGCCCCGACTCGCCTTTGCGGCGGAGCTCCATGGCTTTGCGCGCGCCGGGCGTCATACCGGGGTAAGAGAAGTCCCTGCTTCGGGAAGCAGAGAGGGAGCGGGAAGACTGCGAGGCGGGAGCATTGGCGGAGAGGGTCGAGCGGGAGGGGCCGAGCTGCGAGGTGGATTTGCGCTCGAGGGAGGCGGATGACGCCGCTGGGGATGGCGATGGTGACTGCGCTGACTCGGGCTCGGGCTTCAGTTCTGGTGCGGTGGCGGCACCAGCATCGGCGTCGGCGGAGGGGGGACTTTCTGTGGCTGGTGCTGCGGCGGTGGTGTCGGTAGGTGCTGAGCTTTCCGCTTCGGTGCTCGGCGATTTGTCCTTGACTTCGTTGTCGCCCGCCTTGTCGTCCTCCTTGTCCGCTTTCTTCTCACGATCCTTCGTCTCCTCACCCTCGCCCTCCTTCGTCTCAAGACCTTTCAACCTCGCAAGGAGTTCATCAATCTCCTCCTCCTCGTGCGGCTCCTGTTCGTGCTCCGGCTTAGCCGAGGCGGCGTCGGCTTCTGCGGGCTCCGTCTCGGGCAACGGCTTGTTCGCCAGGACGGGAGTAGCGTCTGCCTTTGGCGTGGAGCTTTCGTGGTGCTGCTCTTCGTCGGCCCGCTCTTCGTCGCCCTGGTCCGACTTTGGTGCGTCGTCTGCCTTTTCGGGCTCGTCGTCGGACTTCTTCGCCGCCGCCTCTTTCTCTGCATCGGCATCGGCGGTGGAATCAGCGGGAGGATCCTTATCGTCCACGCCTTCCGCCAGCTTGGCAGACTCGTCCGCTGCCTCGGCGTCACCACCCGCCTGCTCTCCTTCCTTTGCAGCATCCGCTCCACTGCTCTCGCCCGCCGCTGCCAGTGATGCCATGGCGGCAGCATCAAACTGCTGCCGGCTGGCCCTATTCTCCCTCGCCTTTTCAAGAAGCTCCTTTGTCCGATCAGAAATCTCCACAGAGGATCCCGTCTCGTCGCCGTCGCCCGACGCATCACCATCGCCTTCGCTGGTCCCCTTGGCGCCACCTTCGTCGTCAGCAATGACGGGCAACAAGCCCGACATGGACGCAGACGCCTGCCTCTGCCTTGCAATGGCGGCGCTTGCTCTGCGCTGCTCTGCCATATCCCTGGCTTGCGCGGCAACAGTCTTGGCGGCCTCTGTCTCGCGCGCCTTGTGGGCCTTGGTCTTTGTCCTGCGTAGCCGATGGCCACCGAGCTCCATGCCCTCTGGTACGGCGCCGTCGAGGAGGAAAGCCTCGGCCTCTTCCTCTGTGAGCTTCAAGTCTCCCAGTCCCAGCTCCTCCAAGAGGGCGTCGGCCAGTCCGCCCGTACTTGCACCTGTACGCGACGAAGAAGGCTGCGAAGACACTTCGCCCAAGACCTCCTGTAGCTTCTTGCCCGAATCAAGACCCGCTCGGACTTGGCGGGCGGAAAAGACGCGCGTGGAGCTGCTCGCAGTGGCCTCGGCGGCCAAAGCGCGGGACGAGTTCTGGCTGACCGAGAAGCGCGCGTGCGGCGACGAATCCGTGGTGCCATTGGGTGATGAGTCGGTGGTACCCATGGCGGGGGATGCAGGGACGGACGAGGCAGGCGAGGAGACGGAGCGGGCAGAGGCCGAGGCGGGCAGACGGCCGTCGCCCATCTTGGGCAGGCGGAGGGGCTTGGCACCGGCCTTTTCCGAAGGGAAGTAGGTGCGCTTGACAGAGGCGGCTGCCGTGGGTGCCTCGCCGGGGTATACAGTCTGGGGCTTGGGCGCCTTGGCGGCGGCTTCGTGGGCAGCCTTGGCCTTGTCAGACTCGGCCTCTTGGAGGACGGCGCTGATGTCGTCTTCAGACATGGAGTTGAGATCGAGGCCAGAGAGCTCGAGGGATTCGATGAATTCGTCCATCGAGTTGCGCTTGGGTCCTGCGCCGCTGCCTATGGGGGCCATCTTGGGAAGGACCGACGGGGCGGGTGGCAGCTTGGATTTCGCATCGGTGCCATTTGATGCGCTGGATGGATTTGCGGCCGTATCTTCTGCCTTTGGCGTTTCCTCTGTGGTATTTGTTGCTGTTGTTGCCTCGGCTTCTGCGGCTCCTGCTGCGGCGACCTTGCTGGGGTCTATTCTGAGGAAGAGGTCGAGCTCGCCAAACTCGACGGACTCTTCAAACTCTTCAAATGTACCTCGCCACTCATTGTGCACGAGTATGTTGGGTATTTGTTGGTCGAGGGCCTGGTGGGGAAGGGGAGGCGGGAATAGCGATTGTTGATTTCGTTATGAGCACAGGGCACACAGGGAAAACAGCTTCCATCGCACGGTCGCACACCCCGCTGGCTGCACTGACCTTTCTCCTGAATCGCTTTTTTGCCTCCTCGTCCGATGCTAGATCGTGGTATACATACTCGACCTTTTTGGCGGCGAACACGGCAATGTATCGCTCGTGCCTATGCCGAACCTTGTGGTTGGAGAGGATGGACGTGGTGAAGAGTTCCACCGCTGGGACCGACATCGTGGCGGGCGCGGTGGGGGGGAATGCGGGCGAGAGAGGATGGGCAGGAGAAGAGGAGAGGAAGAGATGGGAAGGAGTAAACGACCAGAGGATTGCGTGCACACCTTTTCTCGCTCGTCTGGTCCGTAAGGACGATGGTCGTCTGTACAAGATTGCGTGCAACCAACCAACTCGGGTGTTGGATTGAGCCACTCGGGGCGTGACTGTCTCATAGCGAGCAGTTGTATGAGCAGTGTGTGAGCAGTGTGGTGCGCGTGCGAGAGCAGTCCTTGCCTGCCTGCCTGCCCGCCCGTGTGTGTGCCTGCCTGCCTGACTGCCCTGCCTCCGCGTGCCTGTGAGCCAAGCCAGCGCGTCCCAAGGGCCAATTGGGCCGTGCGAAGGTCAAGGCAGCGCGGCGCGCGTGTCAGTCGGAAGTGGCCAGCCGCCAAAGGGAGAGTACGATGCAATAATAAAGTTCAGAAGGATACAATACCAATTGTGAGTGGGTCTGTGGCCCCCATCGAAGAGCACAGGGGGGCAATCGGAGCATCATCGCCTTCGTCCTCGGCGTACTTACCGATCATCGACGGTGGCGTCGATTGCTATTGCCTCCGGTGCCTGGTCTGCCTTGGCCACGAGGGCGGGAGCGAGCGTGTGCCGCGGCAGCACTTTCTCTCCACGCCCAAATCGACCTGCCCTCCCAATCAAAGTATCGAGTGTCGTGTCGAAATAGGCGCCATCCTGAGATCATGGGCATCACCATTCCTCACAAGGCTTCAGCGGCCGCTCATTTGTTACGGCCTGTATCTCACGCGCTGACCGGCCTGGCCCCTCCAGAACCTGCTGCGGCTTGGACGGGTGTGCACGTACGCGAGGAAGCATGCGTTTTCCGCCAGCCGGCGTCCCCAAGAACGCCATATGACTACAGGTGATCAGTCACGAATCGAATGTGCGCTTCAATCATCGCTTCGCGAGATTGGTCATGAACAGCGAATGCTCAATTGGCTGGCTGCCCTTTGTTCGCGCTCCCTCGAAGGCTGGGGGGGGGGGGGGGGGGGGGGGCCGGCGCCCCACCGGCGGCCCGCCTTCCTGCGTGGGGGGGGGGCACATTTCGCTAAGGACACCCTTTTTGGGGGGGGGGGGGGGGGGGGGGGGCGGGCGGGCGGAGGGGGGGGGGGGCGCGGGCGGCGCGGACGGCGGGCTGGCGGGGCATCTCTCTGCCTCGTATTGTCAGCTCTTCTGTTGGTGCG
>RRYC01000180.1:0-29810 GCA_004016185.1 Quambalaria eucalypti
CCGAACCGAACCGAACCGAACCGACCCTCCCCACCCCGGCATCGAATGCAATGCATCGTCGCCCATCAGGCTATCACCGCCTTGAATTCGGAACGACGTGAAAAGTTGCGCAACTAGATCCTATCCTATCCTATCCCTAGATCGAATTGAACTGAACTGAACTGAGCTAAACTGAACTGATGGAGAAAGCAAACCGAAGCAAATCAAAGCAAAGGTAGTGTATGAAAAGAAGAAAGGCAGAGGGCAGAGGGCGGGAAGGCGGGAGGGCGGGTGCTGAAAGTGACGTGTGATTGTGATTGTGTTTGTGATGACGATGCGATACGGGTCGGGTGGATGCAATACGAAAAAAATGTTTCGTGAGGCGAAAGCGAAGAGACAGTCAAACTTCCAATGGAGGGTCAAGAATCTGAAAAAGGAGTGAAACGAAGTGGACCCGTAGCGGGGCAATGAACGAGGCGAATGAAAGAGAGCAGAGTTTGCGCGGATGGCGTAGATGATGGATGGATGGATGGATATACCTTGCTTCAAACGGACCCGAACCCTCACCCGAACCCTCGCCGGCGTTAGGATGCTGGCTATGTGCACTATTCTATTCCACCTTCCTTGCCATGCCATGCATGCGCTGCCCACTCTCTTCACCTGCAATGCATCAATCTATAGTGAAAGAAAACAGCGCTGCCGTGCCGTGCCGCACCTCACCTGACCTCACCTGAAGAGGAGCTCCCGAATCGCACCGAGCGCACCCCGGAAACCGCTCTTCTTCTTCGGCGCCTCGGTGGAAACGACGTCGTCCGGCGTAGAGGGCGTGGTGCTGCCAGCCGTGGCCTCTTCGGGGGCGGCAGAAGTCGAGGAGGATGCCTCCGCTTGCACTTGCGCCTCTGGTGCGACCTCGGGTGCCGAGGCGGGTGCAGTCACAGGCGCAGCCTCGGGCTCGGGCTCAGCCTCAGCAGTTGGCGCCGGAGCCGGTGCCTGGGAGACGCTCTCGGGCTCAGCGGCTGCGGGCGCCGAGACGGGCTCGGCTTCGACAACAGGCGCTACGGCGGGCGCAGATGCGGACTCTGCTACCGGCGCCGGTGCGGGCTCGGCAGCCTTGACCTCGGACTGGGGCTCGACTGCGGCCTCTCGCGTCGTTTCTGCCGTTGGCTCTGGCTCGGCCTCGGCCTTCTGCACCTGCTCAGGGACAGCCTCTTCGACGGGCACAGCAGCAGCCACTGGGACAGGCTCAACAACGGCAGCAGCAGCTGGCTCAGTCTCGGGCTCAGGCTCAGCGGGCGCCTCCTCGACTGGCTTTACGGGGCTAACCGGGGTGAAGGCGTCGAGCTGGACCTCTTGGGCAGCCTGGTCCTTGGCAGCGGCGAGGACTTCCTTGGCCTCTTCTGCCTCGGGGAGAGCGAGCTGCTCGGCATCGAGGCCGTCGACAAAGGCGTCGAGGTCCTCTACAGCGGCTTCGAGGCGTTTCCGGCAGTCAGGAATCATCTGCAGGCAGTCTTGAAGGACGCGTTGCTGCACGGAGGAGGGGGCAATGAAGAGGATCAATATCCGAAGGTGGCACTTGAATCGCAGTACTTGCTGACTGACTCACCTGCTGCTTGACGTCCCATTCGTCCTTGGATTCAGCCATCGTCTTTTCTACCCTGGCCTTTTGCTGCTCCGCCTCCTTGACGTACGTCTTCTCTTCCTTGGTAAGACTGTATGGTGTGCGGGACAGAAAGAATCAGAATGCGGCTGTGCTTTCAAACGTTTTGCATGGACGTGTCACTCACCGCTTGACAACTCCGGCCTTGATGGTGAGCTGGCGCTTAGCTGGGTCAACCGCCTTTGGCGCGGGGACAGGGGTGGCCGCAGCAGCAGCAGGAGCGGCAGCAGGAGCGACGACAGCAGCGGACGCAGGCGAAGCATCCACATCCATGGGCTCAGCCTTGGTCGCCTCGGGCTCTTGCGCGGCGACGGCGGGGTCCTCTGCCACGGTAGTCGTGGCCAGCTTCTCGGTGACGGCATCGACGTCGGCTTCCGCAGGGGCGGCTGGAGAGACCTCGCGATCGGCCTCAGGCTGGGCTGCCTCACTGGCCTCGGCTGCGGCGGCCTCCTTGTCATCTTGCTTGTGGACGGCCTCGGCAGAGACGCCGACCTCCATCGAGTTCTCGAGCTGCTCCTGTGGCTCTGGGACTGCCTGAGCGCTCTTTGATACTTCGGCGGCGACCTCGGCGGGAGTCTGCGTCTCCTCAGAGGGTGCGCCGGAGGTGTCCATTTCAGTGGCCTCTTCCGCGACCGTCTCCGTGGCAGGCGCGTCGGTAGTCGTGGCAGTCGACTCAGCCTTGACATCGGCAGACGTCTCGGGAGCTGCGACAGAGGTGAGGGGCTCCTCGACGGCAACGGCAGCGGGTTCCGCAGTCTCTGCGGGGACAGCCTCCCTCTTCTCTTCGATGCTCTCCTCGGCAGGGGCGGCAGTCTCCTCCTTGACGTCGTCGGAGACGGGCTCCGTGGCAGGTGCCTCCTCAGTGGTAGCAGTCGACTCTGCCTTGACATCAGCGGGCGTCTCTGGGGCGGCAACGGCGGCGAGGGGCTCTTCGACGGCAACGGGTTCCGTCGTCTGAGCGGGAATGTCCTCCCTCTTGTCGGCTGCTTCGTCATCAGCCGTGCTACTCTCCTTGTCGGCTGCCTCATCATCGGCCGCGCTGCTCTCCTTGGCAGCAGAGACGAGACCTTCGGAGACTGACTCGGTGGCGGCCGGTGCCTCGGTGGCATCCGCAGCAGGGGCAGCACTCGACTCGTCCTTGTCTTGAGTAGTCGACGTCTCAGGGACTGCGACGGCAGTGAGGGGCTCCTTGGCGGGGACCTCGGAAGCGGCACTCTCAGCAGTGACGCCCGATGGTCCGCCGACGATGGCCGTAGCAGCAGCACCCGCAGCACCTGCGGCAGCTGCGCCGGCGAGGGCTGCCTCGGCGACTTTGCTCTCGTCCTCGGCGTCCTTGCTTGGCTCCTCCTCCTCGGCGGCGGGGGCAGCGGCGACGTCGGCTTCCTTGGTCTCCTCTTCCTTGGCAGACTCGTTCTCCTTCTCTGCCTCCTTGGCTGGCTCGACTTCCTGGGTCTTTGTGGCTTCTGCCTGCTCCTCCTCGCCTTCGCCCTCACCCTCGCCCGCGCCCTCCTCCTCTTCTGCCTCCTCCTCCTCCTCTTCCTCATCTGCGTCTTCCTCGCCTTCGGGGTCCATCTCATCGAGCTCGTCGAGGGCATCCTCATTACCATGCCCCTCCAATGCCTTTTTGATGTCATTGATGCAGTCATCTTCCTCGTCTGCCCAGTTACCATTGATCTCGAGCTTGGTCAGGCTGGAGAGGTGGCGGCTGATGGCGGGGCCGAGGAGGGCGAGACCCTTGCGGTCAATGTCGTCGTACTGGAGTTGGAGCGTCTCGAGCTTGGTGTTGTGGCCGTCTGCGAGTGCGGAAATGACGAGGACGCCACCCCTGGGCTTGAGGAGGACGTCGCTGAGGTTCAGCACTCGGAGGTTGGCCCAGTTGGGCAAGGCGGCTGCAATGGCCCTGGAGCCGCGAATGGTGGCCGTGTTGTCCTGGAGATCGAGTACTTCGAGGTCCTTGCAGTGGCTTAGGCCCTGGCAGATGGCCTCGATTCCCTCCATGCGGATCCCATTCTGGAACATGCGTACTTCGCGGAGTCCGCCGTGTGCCTTGAATGCCTTTGCCCAGACGGGTGCCGAGCCATTCTCGAGACGATTGCGACCGCAGATGACGGTGCGGAGCTGGGACTCCTTGCCCTGCTTTTGGAGCTTCTCTGCGGCATCGATGAGGGCCTCTGCGATGATGACTCCGCCAGCAGGACCGAGGCCGTTGTTGTTGAGCTTGAGGACCTGCAAGTGGTGGTTGTTGGAGAGGAAGTTGACCATGGGCTCGGCCACGCGTCCGCCAAAGGCATTGTCGGACAGGTTGAGCTCCACCAGGGACTCGTGGTCGACGAGGGCATCGCAGAGTGCGCGGAGTGCATCTGGGATTTCCGAGATGAGGCGGCCGGTGAAGATGTCTGCAAAGTCGGCAATCTGTGTGAGTGGTGGGGGTGTGGGTGCGTATGCGCGAGGGAGTGTGCCAATTGTCAGCATTGCCAGCATTGCCTGTCAGTGACCAATTGACTCGACTATTGTGGCCGACCCACCTTGAGCGCCCTCTTCTCCCTCAGCTTCTCAGCAAGAGCCTTGCAAGCATCTACACCCAGGGTATTCCCTCCAAAGTGCACCTCGTGCAATTCCTCTACCTTGTCGAGATCATCGAGTACGGGCTGAATGTCCTGTGCCGAGTCGAGCTTGAGGTTCTTGCCTAGGATGGAAAAGGAGTTGGGCGAGGTTGTCGTGTCTGCCATGGTTGGCAGGTAGGTAGGTGGTGGGAGTGGCAAGTTGGTTGGTTGGTAGTGGCAAGTTGGTTGGTAGGTAGTGGCAAGTGGGCAAGTGGGTGCTAGTGGTATATAGGATTAAAGTATGCGAGTCAATGGAAGCGGGTCGAAGTGGGGGTTAAGCAAGTAGTGGACCCCGATGGAATCGAGGCAGCGAAGATGGAAAGGGGGAAAAGGGCGTAGGGTGGGAGTAAGTAGAAGGAGAGAAGGGTGCAGAGTTGAATGGTAGTGAATGACACAAATGGGCTGAGTCGAGTATCGTCGTTGTTCAAGTCACGCGGGCAGGGCACTTGGGCAGTCAGGCAGTCACTTCTCCCTCGCTCAACGACACTCAAAGACACGGATAGAATTTGGCTCCGTTGCAGGCGAGGCTGAGTGCGGTGGGCGGGTTGCAGTGCCTGCCTGCCTGGTCTGCCCGCCTGCCGCTGTTGATTGAGACGCGCGCGTGTGTGTTGGTTTGGTTGGCCGATGGGTGGCTGTTGGCTGGGCCTTCCACAACCTGTCCTCTGCCCTGCCAGGGAGGAACATTTTTTTCCACCGACCAACTGACTGACTGACTGACTGGCCGTGCCCGGCCTGCCCGGCCTCGGCAAAAACACACCGGGTCGCGCGCAGACGACGGACAGAGACGAGCAATGAAGGAACGAACAACGAACGTGGAGGCAAATTGCGAGGCGTGCGCAATTCAGTCCGACTAGTGCCCATTTTGCATGTCGCGTGGCGAGAGCGGGAGCGGGAGCGAGATCCGGTCCAATCCAAGGTCGAACGACGGACGCACCGGCGAACGAACGAACGAGCATTGGCGACGCTCATATCCTATCCATCCTCGATCACGCAAGCAGGCAAGCCAAGGAACACTGCAGCTGCAGCTTGACCCCCGCCAGCACCCGCCCGCAATGCCCCTCGTGATACCTCCTGCGATGCTCTCGTCGGCGTCGACGTCAGCCTCGGCCTCGACGTCCCGTGCATCAGGCACATCCGCCACAAAAGTCGCCTGCACCGTCCTCACTACGTACTGCGCGGCCTGGGGCGTCTACTACCTCGTGCAGGATTCCATCCGCCGGACAATCATTGCCAAGCGGAAGCGGCGGTATCGGAGGGCAGTCAGCGCACCAGAAGCAGCGCCAGACGCCGGCACCGCCACCCGCACACGCGCCATCCAAGAACGCTTTGCGCCCCTCTCCATCCTGGGGCGGTATGTCAACCCCTTTTCCGAGTGGCGCGAACAGGGTGCATGGGAATTCGTAGTCTGGAAGTCCTGGTACGTCTTGACTACCGGGCGGCTATGGTACGACGGCGGTATTGGCCGGTTGAAGCGCACGTTGCAGGGCCGCGAGACCATTGCCAAGACGCTGCCTACTACTACACCCGATTGGCGGGTGTACCCACCGGCTACAAACAACGGCGAGCCCGCCGTCGATCATCTCGAGGATACCGTGCTGATCAGCAAGGGCGATCTCAAGACCGAGGAGCGTGCCGCCACAACACACGACACTGCCCCGCTGCACTACACCTGGATCGGCCAGTCGACGTTCCTCCTCTCCTATGGTGGCCTCACGATCCTCACCGACCCCGTCTTTGGCGTGCAGCCCGTCCCCTCGATGTTCTCCCCCACGCGCATCACCGACATCCCTTGCTCACTCGCAGACATCCTCGCCAATGTCCGGCTGGACGTGGTCCTCGTATCGCATAACCACTACGATCACTTTGACACAGATGTGGTCCCGCACATTCCTGAGAGCGTCACCTGGATTGTTCCCCTGGGGATGCGCGCACTGCTCAAGAAGAGTGGGGTCAAGAAGGACGAAAAGATTGTAGAGCTCACGTGGTGGGAGATGAAGGAACTCGAGTTTGCACAGGCGGGACTCAACGGCGGCGGTGGCGTAAAGCTTGGGATTCAGTCGGTGCCTGCGCTGCATTGGAGCGCACGCACGCCATTGGATACCAACCAGAGTCTGTGAGTGGGCGCGAGGTGGCGTGGCATACATGCGGCGCAGGTCATGGCCCACACTAACCAATGTCATCGCCATCCACACCTTCTTTCCTTCCTTGCCGCAGCTGGACATCCTACTCCTTCACCCTCTCCCCCGCCACCGCCACCGGCACCTTGCCCCGCGCGACCATCTACTTCTCAGGCGATACGGGCTACTCCCCTTCCTACTACCCTCTCCTCGGCTCCACCCTCTCCTCCCCACCCGACATTGCCTTTCTCCCCATTGGATCCTACCGCCCCGAGTGGCACATGTCGCCACAACACTGTTCCCCCTTTGGAGCAGTATCCATTGCGAGGGATCTCCGCGCGAAAAAGGTAGTGGGTATGCATTGGGGCACGTGGATCATGAGTGATGAGGAGTGGGATGAGCCTCCCAAGTTGCTCGAGCAGGCCCTGGGCGAGCAAGAGAAGGAACAGCAGTGGTTCACGACGGTCAACCTTGGCGAGACGAATCGGCTGGTCATTGCGGGTGATGATGAGTGAGGAAACCAGCCGCCCACGCAGCACCACCGAAGATAGACTACAATACACGACATCACACTAGATTAGACGACTACTCTTTTAGCTTCATCTGCGATGCTTATCTCTTGTATTTCGTCTAGATTTACCGGACCCGCTAATGCCACGCCACGGTCCAGCGCCAAATCTAACTTGTGTGTCGTGTCGCGCAAATACACTCGGTGGACTCGGTGCTTTACTATGCTATGCTTTGCATTTGTGCATTGTGCATTGCCATCTGTATGCGACAACATTGATTGTTCTTCTTCTTCCTTGCCCTCTCCTGCCTGCCTCTAACGATCCGCACGCGGCAAACGAATCCCCATGTATGCCTGCCTGCCTGCCTACCACCTCTCCTCTACCTGTACGGTACCCCTGCACAACAAAGCCCCGCCTAGCCTCGCCTTACTTGTCCGTGCTGGGCTTCTCGAGGATGGCCTGAATCGAGGACCAGACGATACCCTGGGATTGCGATGCATCGACGGGGCTCCAGATACCCTGCTTGCGGTAGTAGTCGGTGACCTCTGCCGTCTGCTTGTGGTACGTCGAGAGACGCCTGCGCAGCGTCTCGGCATTATCGTCGGAGCGCTGGATGAGGGGCTCCCCCGTGATATCGTCCGTCATGGCCTTCTTTGGGGGGCTGAACTCCTTGTGGTAGGATCGGCCCGAGGCGGGGTGGATCAACCGCCCGGTAATGCGCGAGATGAGGAGCGCATCCTGGATACGCAGCTCGACGGCGTGGTCCAGGTTCTGGCTCTTCTCCTTGAGCATGTCGTCGAGCTTCTGGGCTTGCGGCGTGGTGCGAGGGAAGCCGTCGAGGATGAATCTGGTCGGGGGAGGTGCGGTGGGTGCAGTGGGTGATTGTGGTATTGTCAGCATTCAGAGTTCGTGGAGGGATTAGGCCGCCCTGTATCACCGCCTCCGCCACTACCACTCTGCCACTCACCCGCCCTTGCACTGCTGGTTAGTCTCGAGCTGCTGCTTGATCATGCCGACCATGATCTCATCCGAGACGAGTCCACCCTGGTCCATAATCTCCTTTGCCTTCTTTCCAAGCTCAGTACCCTGTGCGACCTGCTCGCGGAGCATATCGCCCGTAGCGAGGTGGCAGACGTTGTGCTTGTACTTTTCGAGAATACGGGGTGCCTGTGTGCCCTTTCCTGCGCCGGGAGGACCAATGAGGATCATGCGAACGCCGTCGGCCGTCGAGGTGGCAGAGGAAGCCGACGAGGCAAGGGACGAGGCGGCGCCCTTTGCTGCGCCCTCGATTTGCGCAATCTTGTCGTTGAGCTGCGAGACGAGGGACTTGAGGTAGCTCAGCTCGTGGGAGGAGGAGCCCTGTTGGGGCCTACCCACGACCTCTGTTGGGGGAGGGGTGGACTCGGCGGTGAGTGGGAAGTGGTCACGACAGCATATATGCGCATCGCTGGTCGGTTACTCACCAGGGCTGGGGGCAGCGGGGGTTCCGGCAGTAGTCGAAGTGGCCATTATGAGCGGTGGTTGAGCGACTGTGCGGGTTGTGAGGTGAGGTGAGTCGAGGTGGGAAGAGATTAGGTGCGGTAGAAAGGTGCAACAACAAAGTCTGTCGACATTCCGAGCCCCATGCCGGTGGTCCCCGTGGGTCCACACCCACACCATGACCATCACTGCACTCTCCGCACTGCACCGCGTGGGCCTCACCGGGTCCCGCCCACCCGCTTCTTCCTCTGCCTACGATGCTACGACAGGCGGACACACGCGCACGCACGCACGCACGCACGCACGCACGACTGGCCGTGTTGACTGACCCTGCTTCTGCTTCCCGCGCTCTGCCTCGCCGCCCGCCTTGGGCCCAAAGGCCGCCTTGACCCGCGGGAGAACCGGCTCACGTCGCGCCATTGCGTCACAAGGGTCGCCTGAACGTCACGTGCACCAGCGCCCGCCGCCCGCCCAGGAAGAAGAAGAGGAAGAAGCAGCGCGTCCGGATCCGAGATCAATCGAGTCTTGCCTTTCTGCCGCTACCTTGCGCTACTTTGCGCCCCTTCTGCTTCACTTCTGATCTCGCTCGGCAGGGCAGGCTGCTTTAGTGTATTGTATTGTATTTGAAATGCATCACTAGCGCAGATTCTCGCTACCATTGCAGCCATCTTGTCGACTGCAGTATGGAAAGTGCCCACGGGCCAACAACGACTCAACACTCCAGCGCCTTCGTCACAATGCCGCTTGCTGACTGGGCGAGAGCTCCCTCGCGCATCCATTTCATGGTTGTTTTGTACCTGGGACCGGTCAGGTCACCCACCACCCATCGAATCCACTTCATCGTGATCGTGCTGGAGCGAGTGCCGCTGCGCCATCGGGCGTAATTAAGACTGAGCTGGGCCACGCCCCGCCCGCCCGCCTGCCCCCACCCACCGGGACTCACGCCGGACGGGGCCGCGCGCACGGTCGGTGCGGTCGAAGCGGGCAGTGGAGCGGCGGAAGTGGACGGGCACAAAGAGAGACAAGGCAGTCGCAGCAAGGGCAAGGCAAGCGGCTGCGTGGGGGCGCAATTGCTCCCATTTGTCGCTTGCAATCGTGTCGTGTCGACGACGTTGTTCTTCCTGTTCTTGTCTCTGCCGCCATCCAATCGTCGCAATTCCAACCGACCCGACCTGCTTCATCTCTGCTTTTACCCAGCCCCAACCTTCCGCCGACCACCGTCCGCCATGATTGCCTCTGCCGTCTTCCCCACGCTTCGCACCGCCTCGACCTCCACCCTCCGCCGTGGAGCCCTGGCCGCGGCCAACGCAGCCCCTCGCACCTTTGCTGCCGCCGCTCCCTCCCCCATCCGGACCTTTGCGTCCACTCGCTCCGTCCTGGAACTCAAGACGCGCTACACCGCAGAGCACGAGTGGGTCACCCTCGACACGGACACCAACGTCGGCACCGTAGGCATCACCGACTATGCCCAAAAGTCGCTGGGCGACGTCGTCTACGTGGAGCTCCCTGCCGAGGGAACTGACGTCAAGGCTGGAGAGCAGATTGGCGCTGTAGAGTCCGTCAAGGCTGCCTCCGACATTTACTCGCCCATCACGGGAAGTGTCACTGCCGTTAATGAGCGATTGGCAGACGAGGCCAACTTGCTCAACAAGAGCGCTGAGCAGAATGGTTAGTGCAGTGGAAGTGGGGCGCAACAAGGCGGACTGGCCGGGGTTCCAATCCGATGATGCCTTGGCTGACGAAGATTTGACCACCTACTCACCTCACCTCACTCACCCACTCAGGCTGGCTCTGCCGAATCAAGCTCACCAACCCCGCAGAATTCGAGACCCTCCTCGAACAGGGCGCATACCAGAAACTCGTCGACGAGAGCTCGTAGGGTGTACCGCGCTACGGAAGCCGCGACACAAAAAGGAACTTCAACGGGCAACTCCATCTATTCGCGTTTGACTTACTTGGCAAGGGAGAGAAAGACGGGTATGGTATGGGCTGGGTAGATATGGCAGGCAGGGACGTGGGTATCCAGGACAGTGAGGTACATAGGCAGCGACATCAAAGTGTAATACCATTCGACTCAACTCGACTTCCACCCTATCCGCAATGGCCGCATCGGCCGCTTGCCCGTTGCCTGCTCACTGCTCACGACGACACCACACCTGCACGCATGCACTGGGAGAAACAAAGTGACGATTGACGCTTGGTTGAGGGCCTTGGATCGTGACTGATAGTTGCTTCTGAGACCAGACGAGAGGAGACGTAAGATGCAGATGGAGAAGGGTGAAGGGCGAAGAGCGAGGGGGAGGAAAGCCAAAGGAAGTCTGACATGCGCTGCGCTATGCGCCGCTTGGACCAAAGAGAAGAGAGAGTAAGGGAAGGCGCGAATTGGGGAGGAAAAGGACAGGTCGACGCGTGAAACGAACCGGCGTGGGATGACAGTGGGTAAATGCGTCATTTTGGGTGGATGCAGAGACCTGCGCCCGGGAAGAAGTGGCGAAGTGTGTGGTTGGAAGAGAGAAACGAAACGGAGCGAAGCGTAAGAAGGAAGATGATTCGAACGCGGAACAGAAGAGGCCCGCGCAGGTGGAAAGGGACGTGCATTGCTGTGCGAATTTGCTTTGGGAGAACAGAAGAAAATGAGTGAATCGGGTATCTAGTGTGGTGGATGAGCGGCACTTGCAATGAGTTACCCGGGAATCTGCGGATCGTGGACCAAGACCTGGAGGGTGTGTTTGACGGGTTGGTTGAGTGGGGAGGGAGTTTGAGGCTGGCGTACGGGCGAGGGCGTGGGTTGTGGCAGACGTTGGCAGGGAGTCAGAGGGGAGCACGGGCGAGGCGCCGCCGAGCGAGGGAGGCAAAGTCCAGTGGTGGCATGGGTATGGGCGGGTGCACTGCGCTGGCTGTTAATGATTCTACCGGAGAGGAAGATACCCATCGATGACGCGAGGAAAAACCCCTAAAACGCCTGGCGAGCATGGGTCTAGCTCGGCAAAAGGGCCCACATCAAAGTTTCGAGGTGCGCGTACGCGTCTTGCTTGCGGTGCCATGGGAACAGGGCAGGGCCGCGAGTTGCGGTAAAACCGTAAGAGAGGCCATGCTAGTGGTTTGGGGCGAGGAAGAGGTTCTTGCCGAGCCGCTTTGCGTCAGAGGCGCCGCGCTACCAAGTGACGGCTCGGCTCAGAGCCGCGATGGAAGCTTTGCGAGCGGGTCTCCGGAAGGCTTGTTGTGAGATCTCGGCTACCGGCAGCTTGGGTAAGGCGAGCACGAGATTGATCGGGAGCTCCTTGTCTGAAGAAGAGCGCAGAGGATGCTGCAATGAGGCAGCATGTGTCCGTCGTAAAGCCTCTAGGCGGCCTGCGCGCGGGACTATGCGACTCCGACAAGCCGGACACCCCAACTCGCCCGCATTCCCAGCCTGGCTTCGAGGTCGGACAGCGCCGATCAGCCCGGCTGAGCTGATGCAAAGGGTAGGCTGGGCGCGGGTCTGCATGGTTCTGCCCTGGCTGAGATGTGCTTCGCTCGGCTCTGCCTCGCATGGCTTTGCTGTATGCCGCACTTGCTCGTCGGAGCAGATTCTTGCGAATCGGGCAAAGCCAAATGAGCGCTGTTCTGAGTCGCGAGGCCGTACCTCTCGAATGAGCGAAGAAGGCAAAGCGGCGATCCGGTGTTTCGGAGCGGCCACCCTTGGTCTCGTAGTTGCGCCTCTGGCTGGATCCGTGGGTTGGTACCGGCAGAAGCAGAGGCAAGCCTTTTTGATGCCAAGGCGGGGCGACTCGATCGCTTGACGAAGGATGCTTCGACTGCCTCCTCTGAAAAGCGTCCATCTTGATCGGTGCGCACTCGTAGCGGCGGCCGCAAATCTCCCTCGTCTTCTCGGTAGCGCGGCATGCCCCTCTCCCATCGACCCGACAGCAGGTTGTAACCTGCTGCGAAGCTGTATGTTCCCCAACCTTTCAGTGCCGCAATGGACACCTGGGTGAGCAACAGCCCTTTACTATCCCACATCCCTCTCTCTCCCCCCTGCTCCCTCGTCTGCTGCACGCAGATCTCCTGGAAGCGCCCCCGTGGCGAGACTCGCTCACTACATGACTGCGCATTTACCCTTTTGAGCCCCTGCCTTGCCGCTCTTTGCGCCCCTGTTGGCCTTGTTGCCGCGGGTATTGGCATTGTCGAATGCTCGACATTGCCGCACAATGTCCGCAAAGACTTCATCGACATTGATTCGTTTCCGCGCTGATGCTTCGTAGTAAGGGACGTTGCCCCATGCGCGGGAGAGATTCGTACCGACCTCGCGCGGGACTTGGCGATCTGCGCGGAGGTCGGACTTGTTGCCGACGAGAACCAGCGGGACCTGGTGGTATGCGAGCAAGGTGATTGTGAGTAGGAGGATGCGAGGGACAAACACCCAGCTGCCTCGCGCGATCATCACTCACCTTGCTACTCTTTATCCTGACGATTTGCTCCCTGAGCGGACCCAACTCATTGACGCTGCCAAGATGCGTGAGGGAAAAGACTAATATAAACCCATGTCCATTGTTCATGTAGAGCTCTTTGAGCGCCATGAATTGTTCCGTTCTGTGTGCGGTGAGGCGGGGGCGAGGGTAGTTGAGTAAGCCATCTTATCAACCCAACCCCCTTTAGCGAGGCAGATGACGACACACGCACCCGGCTGTATCTAAAATCTCGACGACGCATTCCTGCCCATCGATGGTAATCGTTTTCCGATACGTGTCCTCGATTGTGGGGTCATACGTCGACACAAAGACGTTGCGTACAAATTGCATCGTCAGAGCCGACTTTCCCACTCCGCCTCCTGTTGTAGTCGAGGCAAAGCAAAGAAAAGGGCGTCGCAGATTGTCAGCAAAGAGGGCGTGGGGGCCGGCGGGGCAGTAGGGTAGGACCCATGTGAGCTCACCTCCCATGATCACCACCTTGACCTCCTTCATGTTTCCCTCGACACGGCCTGGGGCAGATGTAAGGCAAACGCAGATGTGTCGCTCGAACGAGGGACAGATGCGGAAGCGCTAGCTAGGGTGGGGTGAAGACGATGATGTCGCCAGCGACTGTAACGGCGCCTTCGAAGGATGAATGCTTGGCTGCGGAAAATTTGCGTCGACGCGATGCGGCGGTGGAGGAGCGACGTTTGTTCGAGGGCGAGTTGGGACGGAAGGAAAGGCAATGCAATTCGGGATGCAAGTTGGAGGTGGGAAGAGTCAAGGTATTTGTGTGTGAGCGCAGCGTCTGGGTATGTCGAAGGAGCTGTGCCAGTGGGTCGATGAAGAGGAGGAAGATGATGATGAAGAAGAAGAAGAAGAAGAAGAGGCAGGTATGTAGTATGTATTTGCGCTCACGGCGTTGGTACTCCGTGCCGTGCCGTGGCGATGCCGTGCTGTGCGGGTGATGAACGATGCTATGGGTTGCGGTTGCGATGCTGCGATGCTGCGATGCTGCGATGCTGCGATGCGAGGATTGGCAGGCAGACCAAGCTCGCGACTTTTTGCAATATCGCTCGCTTGTGCGCTTCTAGAAAGCGACAATGGTAAGTGATCAGGGCAGGAGCAGGGTAGTGAGTGTGTATGGGGGCCGGTGGGGCAGGGTGATGAAACTGCGGGACGTGCGCAGGTGTTGCGACGTTGCGTGGGTGCGACGTGCGATGTGGCTGTGGGGGATGTGTGGCTGTGGCTGTGGTTCGTGTCTGAGGGGGGGGAGGGGGTTGGTTTCATGTGGAACGCAACCATGGGAATATTTCGTCGGCGGGAGGAAGAGGGCAGGGCGCGGGCGTTGCGGCACTCTGTCTCTGCGAAATCTTCAAGCGGTGACGCACTCACGGAGCGGCCGCACTCAGCCACTCACTCATTTCATTCACTCGCTCGCTCGCTCGTCCATCGATCCTCCATCTCGACACGGACGGACGGACCAAGGCCGTGGGAAGAAGACTTGAGGTTCCGTATCAGGAAGGCGGGCGGCGAATGCAGGCCCAGTGCAGCCTCGCAGCACTAGACGGTGTGCTGTGTGTGTGTGTGAGTCGGGCCATGTACAATACGTGCAGTCTTCCTGACTGGGCGTCGCGGCTGAACTGCTGCCTGTTCTGCCTGGCGTGTTCAATGACTGCCTGCCACGGATTTGGGCGCGAAAGAAGAAGGCGCCCCCCGAAGCAAGCAAGCCAAAAAGGAGTGTGACTGCACTGTGACTGCACTGTGACTGCACTGTGACTGCGTGCAAGACGGGCCGTGTGGGCCGTGTGACTACGACTAGGGTGCGATGCGGTGCAGTGCGATGTGCGATGCTTGCATTTGCGGAGACGCGTCGTCTTTTGCGCTCGCTGAGCGTTCCCCGCCCACCAGCCCGCCCGCCCGCCAGCCCGCCCGCCAGCCCGCCCGCCAGCCCGCCCGCCAGCCAGTCGTGTCGTCTGCTCTGCTCGCCCTTGAATGCCTGGCCCGCCGCCGCGGGGAGTTGCGTTTGCGTTTGCGCTGCGTTTGCGACGGCTTCGCTAGAGTCAAATTGGAAATCGCCCCGAAACAGGAGGATACAGCTGCGATGCGAGCTCGACGATCAAATCACAAACCGATTCGCCTCAGAGTCGGGTCGGGGAACACAAGGATGAAATGGCATCGGGCCCTCAATTTCCGCGGCTATGAGCGATGGCGTCGCCGCATACTTGGCCATTGTTTCGCCGAAATTACTCAGGGGAAAAGTCTGGGCAGAAGGTGCGCCCAAGCCGCTTGCTTGCTTGCTTGCTTGCTTGCAACAAAGGGTGAGATGGTCGTCGTCGTCGTCGTCGTCGTCGCCGCTGATTCCGTCGACGCAAGACCGATGAATGTCGTTTGGGTCCAAGCATTGCTTTGCGCCCCCTCTCTGCCGCGCCCCCTCGGGCGCTCTCCGGGCTGTGCGCCCGCGAAAGGGTTGGCAATTCCGTTGCGCCCTGAATTGCGCCCCCTTTCACAGCAACTCGAGGTGCAAGGCAATGGCCAGCCAGGCAAGGAGACGAAGGGCGCCCAACGCCAAGGTCCGGATCTTGGTGAGGGCGGCGAGGGAGATGGACACGATCCGGCACAGAGGTTGGACAGCTGAGTCGAGCTGAGGCCGATGACCCACGCAGCACTCAAGCGCCAAAATGTGGGGAATCGGTGCCTGAGTGACATTCAACAACAGTTTACAGTAAGTACATAGAGCGTGGTACGAGCTTCTTTTTCGTGCTGGCCGCAGGGGTGCACCCACTGAATTTTGGCTGCGAAAGGTTGCTTTCTTGATTAAAAAGAAAGTTGGAATTTCCAAGGACCAACAGCAGGGGCCCAGCGGACTGTCATCGCATCGGACGTTGGGGCCGAAGGCAGGGGTTGGCAAGGCAGTCTGAAGGCTGTAAGTGATAGGCACCGTTCGATCATTCATTTGCGTATTATTATATTAGTTAGATTCGATTCGCCTTACATCTCCGGTCGCTTGGCGAAGTCGGTATCGCGTGGAGCTAATAGCCCAAGCTACTAGCAGTCTACTCCAAGGTCGGCAGTTCGATCCTGTCAGTGACCATTTCTTTTGCTTTTGCGCACCGTTTCACTGCCGAAACGGTCTCGTTGGCGGGCACTTACAGCATCTGTAAGTGCCCGGAACCGCCTGCGTTAGCGTCAGCGTCCGCACAAGAAGACACTTTGCTGCAATTGGTTGGCGACGCGCGCGGTGATTTTTGGCTCGTGCGTCGAAGCCAGTCGCGTGGAGCGAAGGTTCAAGGGTGTCAGGGTTGCGGCCACGCCCCCCACGCGCCCCCCGGCGGCTGCGTCAGCCAATGCTGTGGCTCCGCCCGGACCTTTTGATACCTTGAACTACCCAAGCAGAAGCCACAAGTGCCGTATCATACCAGCCAAGGAACCCGCACACCGGTCTCGGTACTTGGCTAGCTTCGCATCTTCCCCCCCCCCCTCCCCCCAAGCCTTCTGCTTGGCGCGACGCGATACCCCTCCACACTCCGCCCCCGGGCCCCTTCCCCACCTCATCACCGACCCTGAATGCTCTCATATCACATCTAATACGCCCCCATCAGCCACGGAAATCCGGCAGGGCATCAACGACCCACGCACACCAGTAGTCTTTGGCGCAATGGGGGCCACTTCGGCGTCGCCGGCCACGTCCATCATGACCCCATCCGCCGAGGTTTCGCTCGAGGACGGAACCAGACAGTACGGCCATCCGCGTGGCTACGCTTACTTCATCACCTTCTCGATATGCATCGTCGCCCTACTCCTCTTTTTCCGCTCGGTTCTTCCGCGCATCCCACGCATATTCCTGCGGGGTCGGCTGCGGATCAGGCGCATCGGCCTGAGAGGCATTCGAGGTCTCGAGTGGAGGTCCAGGGGCAAGTTCAGGCGTAGTGGTGCCGACACGAGCATCGCAGAGGACGTAGATGACGATACAGTGGTGCGGATACAACACATATACCCAACCTTTGGCTGGCGGCCTCAAACGTTGTCAGAGTCGCCCGCCCCCGCCAAAGAGTCATCCCAGCGTGCTGCTGCTCGCAGCTGGATTACAATCCATGTCCAAGGCGTGGGCGTCCGGCTGCCCCGCTCACCGAGTGGACAAGAAGCGCAGCAACGCAAATTGCAACGGGCCAGGGCTGCCGTCGAGAAAGAAGAGGAAAAGGCTCGCCAAGCAAAGGAAGAAGAGGACCGTCGCTTGGATGCACTCGTCGAGGCTGCCAATGCCGCCGGCTCCGCAATGTCCTCGCGCAAGCCCAGCCTAGAAGGTCCCGCAGATCGCCGCCTTCCTCCCTCGTCCATTGCCTCCCCCGGCATCTCCGTCGACCCTTCGCGAGATGGTGGCTCGGCCGTCTTTCCTCTCCAGCTCGTGTACTGGTGGCTGCGGACGCGTTTGCTTCCTGCCATTCGCTCCACCATTGTTCGCCTCATTCGGGCGGGCCTCTTCGTCGTCGTCTCGAGCCTACCTGCCCTCACCTCGGTAATCGACGTCCAAGTGCACCGTGCCGAAATCTACATCCAGGAAGCCGAATCCGTCGCCCGCATCGACAGAATCAGCGCCAACTTTTCCATGGCGATTGTTTCCGGCCAAGACGCCGGGGGAAGGACCGCGACGGTCGGGCAAGCAGCAGACGATCAGGTTGGGGTAGGAGGTGCGCGGAGGAGATGGTTCTTAGAGGCACTCTCATCCGTAGGCTCTTCTGCGCGAGGCGCTGCCTCGTCCGTCACGGCAGGTCTCCCCGCTGGCAGAGGATGTATGCGCTTGCGTTTGGAAGGTGTTCGCGTCTTTGAAGCTCAGTGCGACTTTCAACAAGTCCGCGATGCCTCTCCGCCCCAAGATTCGGATCTTGCATCCAGCAGCGAATGGCTTCGTGCTGCCAGTCTTGAAGGACCAGCGCCCACGCTCTCGCGGAGACGCAGTGCAGCCTCCCGCGGTCGTGTTCATCGCGACCCAAGCCATGAGACAATGGCAGACCCACCAGGGCAAGGCCGCGTCGATTGGCGCGAAAAGTGTCTAGATTGGGCCGATTGGGCGCTGGAGCCTTCACCAGCATCGAGCTTCACCGCCGACACAGAGTGGACCAAGGGACGGCCTCTGTCCGGAGACGTGTCCTCCGTCCCAGCCTCGGCTATTCTCATCTCCCTGCCCTCTGCCAGCGAGCTGGAAGTAGGCCTGCGCTTCGGTCCTAGTCTCAACTTTGGGGCCAAAGAAGCCGTAGATGTCCGGCTTGGCCTCGCAGAGGCAATCGTAGACGTCGATGCAGCATATCGCGTAGTGCGCGTCATCGAAGAGCGCAAGGCACGGCGTATTGGACCCATGCCGACTCGGAAGGGCATAGATGGGGAGCGTTCTGGCATGTCCAAGCACATCGTCGAGCAGCGCAAAGCACCTCCCACCCAGGCCCTTGCCGCTTTGAGGTCAGCGTCTTTTGCCTTGCCCAAGGTCTCCTTCCACTCGACAAGGCAACCCTACGACTGTGACTTTGCGACGACTCTCTGCGACACGTCACGCAAGCGTTTGCCTCGTGACGTCTCCTTTCGCGGAGTCCTTTACGGTCTGCACTTCTCCGTGGGCGACAGTCACCCATCCGAGGAGAAGCATCAAAAGTGGCTGGGTACATGCGGATTCAAGCGCTACAAGCGCAATGCGGGGCATCGTGGTCCCTCGTCTATGCGTCCTCAAACAAGCGTGGAGCACCGCCGAGCTTTTGCCGTAGACGGAGGACTTTCCGGACTTGAGGTTTCGTGCCGTCTCAATGGCGAGTCCAAGTCATCGGAGCTACTCCACCTTGGGCGGGTCCGAATCCACAGTCGGAGCACCTGGACGCCATTTGGGCTGCTTCCAAGGTCGCACGAAGGCAAGGTCGGAGCCTCTCGGTACTTCCAAGGTGATCCCAATGAGCAGGTCCTCTTCGGCGAAATCTCCGTCGACCACCTTCGAGGCGACGCCGACATCAACTGCATCGCCGCCCTGCTCAACGTCATCGAACTGCAGACTCTGGAGCGGCGCCTTTTGCGCCAAAAGCTTCGTCTGGACAACAGCCCACGGAAACCACTGCAATGGCTTGATCATATACCCAAACTCTCGCTCGGCCTGAGTCTGTCCAGCGTATCGTATCGGATCAAAGCAAACCAGCTCCATGCCCCTTCGGCAGACCACGATGCTTGCTTCATGTTGAAGCTTCCCAGCATCTCCGTCTTTATGCATGGTTCTTACCGGGATGCATACATCAGACGTTCCGACGCCGAGCGACGAGCTGCTTGGAAGGCCCTGAAAAATGATGAACTCGAATGGTCCATCTCCAATGACGACTTCCGCCAGGGTCCAGGCATGAGCTCTCCAAGGCTGCCATCCGTCAACTTCGCTCGACTTGTCGGGCGGGTCAGAGATCAGCTGAGCTCTGCACAGCGCTCCTCGAGCAAGCCGAGGACATCTGATACAACGACCATGTCGCAGTCGCCCCCAGAGAGCCCGAGACTGACCTCGCGGCCCCACACACCTCCAACGATGACCATCGAGGAGGCAGTGCGGCAGATGATGGAGCTGCAGAAGCAAGAGAAAGAGGCGGCGGAGGACGAGAATTGCCCCGTCATCACCCAGGCCTGCAGCAACGGCGAATCCGGCTCCAGGATCATCAAAGTCCCAACTCGGCTGACACGCAGAGCCTCGAGCGCCTCGCGAGAAGACTGTGCAGTCAATTACGACTACGAGGCCTTTTTCTCGTGTCCCACTGCCGAATGCTTCTTCGTCTTCAGCGGTCCTGATCCCTCCTCCGGGGCCCACAGCAAAGACAGGACTGACAGCGATGATGGGCAAGAGCAACTGACACGGAGGCAGGTTGTGGCCCTCAACAATTTCGAGGTGTCTGCTGATGGAACAATGACTGGACTGCAAGACGTGGTTACCGACAGGACGTCGTTGCACTTCTCCACGCATCGGACCAGAGCCAAGGGACTGCTCGAAGAGCTTGACATTGAGCTGTGGCATCCGCTTGTTCTACGCTTTGCCAAGGCTGCGATACAGGAGCTCGAGTCTGCGCGCGCCCCCCTCCATGTCGACGGACATATGGAATCTCCACCGCCGGAGCAGAGGGCCTCACCCAACGGCGAAGCGCGACCGCCACCCGCCATCATCGACAGGCTGCGCAGCGGTCTCGATCTCTGGTTCTCCATTGGTGGCATCCTTGCGCACGTTGGTGGTAGCGACCTGAATTGCGATCCGCACCTGTGTCGTGGCCTTGGCTTCGAAGCGAGACGCATCGTCGCCGAATTCGCATGTGCACAACAAGACGCCCTCCCACGCAAGTCGGATTGGGGCTCTCGAAGCGCCCTCATGCTTCCGGAAGATGTGCAGATGTCGGCGAATGCCCTGGCAGCACGACATGGCAGAAGCGCCATTGCCAAGCTCAGTCTGTACGAGCTGGGCCTCTTCCCTTTGCTCAATGTCGAAGAGGCCACGCAGCTTGTTAATGAGGACCTTGGGGGCGCATACGGTACCACCGGCCGCACTCAATTGCGACCGTCGCCCACAGACGACGGCCAGGCTCACGCGGCCTTTGCCGATGCCGTCTGGGACTTCCAGGAGCGGCAACCTGCCTTTGAGACACAAGCGCGCCGTCGGTATCACCAAGAAGACAGATCTAGCAACTTCATCTTCTGGGTGCCATTTTCTGCTACCAAGGTGACAATCCGGCCCGCAGGCGCCAAGTCACCGCAAGTGGGCAAGCATGTAGAGGAGGTGACGGTCGAGTCCGAGGGTACCCGGCTCCTCGCCCTCAAGGTGCAGTTGCTCCACACCTATTGCGTCTTGGTGGCGCTCTCAGCGCTGCGGAGCCTACTTCCGAAGCGGTCGCCTAGGCAAGAGAACCGCGTACACCCACCGCCGAAGAACCAGGCATCGCGTCTACCACCGATCTTCGTCGACTTTGGGATCATTGATGTCCACCTGACCCTCGAACTCCCCGAGGAAGTCCGACTGTTCGTTCATCTGCGCCGACTCGACATCCGTTGGACGGCCACGGAAGGGTTTGCGGTCCTTTGGGAGTCCCTCATGGGTGCGGTCGAGAGCCCAAAGAAGACCGAGACAGACTTGTGGGAGGAGGCCATACGCCTCCGGGACTGGAAGGTCATCGTGGACAGCACTGGCGCACCCGAGAAGAAGCTCACGGTGTCCATCAACGGCGACGGAGCGGGCGTGCGGATTCCGTACGGGTACGTGGTCCACAAAATCATCGATAGCGCCTCGGTCGCCTTCAAGGCCACCAAGCAGCTTGTGCATCAGTTCGTCAAGGGCGGTCAAGGCTCTGTCATCAATCCTGTTCCAGAGGATCCCAAGCACCTGCCGCACATTGACATCAAGGTGCGCATCATCACCTTTGAAGCTCAAGACGATCCCATTGAGACGAGGCTGAACATCATCTGGCGGGCTGGTGGCGACGAGAATCGCGCGCGTTTGGAGCGTGAAGCTGCTTTCAGCAACAAGGTCGAGGAATTGGAAGCCCTTCAGCAGCGGCCTTCCGGATCCAAGAGCAGGACGTCCTTCTCCAGCAACGGTTCCAGCTCGCTGTACAGTGAAAGTGATTACAGCGAAGGGGACCCGAGCATCGTCGATTCGATTGCTCAGATGGAGGAAATCGAAGACAGGATACGCGAAGCTCGAGACAGGCTCGATCGCTACAATTCGGCCAGCTGGATCCGCCGATACGCCAATGCTCGTGCGGAGCAAGGCCAGCGCGAAGACTCTGTGCTACGCAGAATCTTTGGCCGGTCTCAAAGCTACCGACTGGCAGTCGAGCTGCCCATCAGAATGGCGCAGCCTACGCGAGCCGCACCGCTTTTCCGCTCCAGCATGACCAAGGTTGATATTTCCATTGGGCCGACTTCTTTCCCCGAGGAGCGTCTCCGCGACTGGATGCACGAGCAGGGCAAGGGCACTCCCAAGGACCTACCCTACAGCTTGCTTATCCCATTGCGCCTGATTCTGAAAATGGCAGAGTGGCGCGTCGAGCTTCGAGACTATCCTCTTCCCCTGTTGCACGTACCTCCGGTCAGGGCCGAGCAGCCGGACTTTGCCCCCGCCATCGAACTTTCCGGAGACTTGTGTTTGGCAGAGCACCTTTCAGATGGTGGCCAAAGCATTAGACATGTGCCGGCTGTTGTCATTCCTGCCGCAACGGGCCATGCAGATGCTACGGAGTACGGCATCAACGTTCCAAAGGTGGCCATGCCGGTCAAGATGTACGGCTCGCCGGTCATCGACATCTACTCGCCGTACCCTACCCGTTTCGCCTGGGGTCAATCTATGCAACCCGCTATCTCGGACATGACCAGAGTTTTCGACGGCATTACCAGCCCGCCTCATGACCCCTCTCCCAAATTGGGCTTCTGGGACAAGCTCCCCTTGGTCATGCAAAGTCGACTACACCTGCGCTGGCAAGGAGGCGGTTCATTGCACCTCTATCTCAAGGGAAGTCGCGATCCATATCAAATCACCGGAAATGGCGCTGGGTGGGTTAAGTGCTGGCGAGGGAACGTCGATGTGCGGCTCGGCTTCGAGAATGAAGACAAGGAGTTCCTGCAATTCATCAGCGATGAGTACCTCTTGGCCATACCTGACCTCCGCGACTATCAGGACAAGGCTGCGACGGGCGTAGCAAGCAGTTCCTCTTCTTCGACTGAAGAGAAGCGCGCTAGTGCTGAGTCAGATCCCAAGGAGAGCACGACGCTCGGGTCGGTGCCCAAGCGGTACACCAAGGAACCTCACTTCTCCAAGATCTGCATCAGGCTCACAAACGGCGTCAGGTGGGGCGCATCTCTGCGGCACGAGCACACGTGCGTAGACGGGAACTGTACACGGGAACCCAAGTGTCAGGGCCAAAACTTCTACCGAGAATGTCGGTTCTTTGACAGGAGGCCACACTGGACGGTCATCCAGAGGTCCAAGGAATACATGGACAAGCTGCCTCCCGAGCTGCGGACCGACTCCTTCTACAGGTGGCGCTCCGATTTTGGCCATCTGGGCCTCTCGATTTACTCGCCCAAAAATGGACTCACAGCCTACGGGACGCACCGCGGCGGTGACGGAGGCGCGAACAACCTCTACTTTTCGCCCCTTGCCTGGCAGCACTTTTGGGCCTGGCTGCACCTCTTCGACAGCGCAATGGGCCTTCCTATCCGTCAGGGGAGCTTGTTCCCCAATGCGCCTCCCCCCTCGCCCAAGTTTGGTCGCCATCTAGGTACGCTGAAATATCGCTTCGACGTGGCACCTCTGTTCATCTCTCATCTGTACCCCCAGTACTCGCGAGCAGACTGGGCAAAAGGTGCCAGCACTCTCCTTGGCATCAAAGCCCGTCTCGGCGTATTCCACGTTGACATGCATCAGCGTCAGCAGGAGATGATCAAGGAGCGACCCGAGCTGCAAGAGAGCAAAAAGGTCTTCCACAAGCCCTTCTACGAGGCCGAAGCCGACTTTGGAGACATTGATCTCCGAACGCTCGTGGGGCGGTTCCGAGACTCGTCGAAGCGTCTCTTGGAGTACGACGATATTGATACAGAAGCGGACGAGAACACCAATTTGCTCGATGGTGACGACACCACGGCCGACGACCATCATGATTGGGTGGACATCAACGACTTTGTCGAAGTCGATTACACGCCCAACGACGAGGAGCCGCCTGAGATTCGCTTGCACCAGGCGTTGACGTGTCCTCGCTTCAACTTCTACCGTCGGTACGATTCCCAGCGGGAGCGAAGGGCTAAAGCGGCGAGCATGCCTGGCGTGGACCACGAAGGTATCTCAGCCTTGGAAAAGACCAAGTTCGGGAACGAAGACCCCGAGACGCACACCTGCTTGATTGGACGGGCACCTCGTGCTTGGGGGATGCAGTGGCAGCTTGCTGAACAACGTCTCGAGGAGCTGCGGGCGGAGTTGGCGGAAGCCGAAGCTGCCGAAAGGGGATCGCATGCCAAGGCTACTGCAGGCGCAGGCCGCACAAGCTCATCGGACAACCTGGTCAGCGATTTGCACAAGCGCATCAAGCTCATTGAGGACTACTGCAACATGCTCGACAGGGGCGACAGCAAGGAAAAGGAGATTCGGGACAGCTCGCATCACTTGCGCTCTCCTAGAGGTGATAGCGACCTCGACAATTACCGCAGAGAGCTCCAAGAGCAGACTGCCAATGGCCCACATCCAGGGGACAAGTCAGCCGATGTACCAGAGCTGTACCGAGATTGGGACTCCTTTGACGATCGCTTCTTCTTTCACAACCCTACGATGTTCTTCAACAACCAGACACGGCAGACGTTGCTGCGCTACTACACCAGCTCCAAGCGAAGAAAGGGCTTCGTCCATCACATGACAACGCGCGCTATCTGGAACATCCGACAGCTGTCAAAACACCTTGAGGATGAGTCTGCGCAGAGACCCAAAACACGCAGGCAGAGCACGACCCAGAGCAAGACTGGCAACGAGCTGCTGTCCGGTCTCTTGAACGACACGATGCAGTACGTCATCTCCGAGGCGGACGTTGAGGCGGAGACTCCGGTCACGCATGGCTTGATCGATGCCAATCTTGACCCTCAAGAAGGTATTTCTGAGGAATTCAAGGTCCGCAGGAGCAACATCTGTGTCTTCTTGAAGCCTCAGATTGTGATGAAGAGTCAGGTCAATCACTCCTCGACGGTGATCCTGACGGCAATCCGCGTGCGCCTGCAAAATTACGCAGTCTTGGACCCTTCCATCGATGACGAAGATTCAGTCAACAGACGAGTTCTCTCGCGCAATTACTTCTCCCTGGATGGTCTGCAAGTGTTCCACCCGAATCCAGAAGGCGTGCATCACCAAAAGGTACATGGGCAGGCAGGCAAGTACTTTGTGCCACTGGAGACTCTCATCGATCTGCGACAGGACACCAACGACTTTGACCGGATTGTAAGCCGCACCGACGCCAGCATTCGCTACGACAAGTTCAACCGTCTCCGATTGCATGATTCTACGCGGCCCGTCGTGGCCGACGTCGATGCTCAAGACCCGAGCATTGACCATCTGCGGCACTACATGGACCTTTTGCGCGTCCGTTGCCCGCGCTTTGGCGTCTCTGCCAATTCTACGCACTTTGCAGCCTTGTACAACGTCGTTACCGATCTCATTCTGTACAGATCGCCACTGTGGCGTGAGCATGCCAAGCAATTGGAGACGTGCCTCCTCAGCTACGACTTCAAAAACACAGCGTTGCTCGCGGACCTCGTGGCGGACCTTCAGCTGCGGATCCGGGCCGCATTGGCTCTCGACGCCGAATACCAGTTCCACTTTGATGAGTTGAACGAGCAGGGGCGCATGGACCTCCTCCGCCTTAAAGCAGAGCTCTCAGACCTGGTCGACGAGCTGCTGCTCATTGCCGAGGCAATCACGGCCTCGGAAGATGCCAAGGGGGACGAGGACAAGGACAAGAAGTCGGCGCTGCGTTTAGAGGCACACGCTCAAGACCTGTCTTGGAATATGATGGGCGAGAAAGAGGGCGAACTGCTGGCCAAGCTGTCCATCAAGGGGCCCAGCTTCACGTGGTTGAACAAGGCAGACAACTCGGCAGCTAATTCGCTCTCCATCGTCGACCTCAGCGCCGTCGACGTGCGCCCCGATGCTCACTTTGCAGAGATCATCTCCAAATGGAGCAAGGCACCCGACCATCCGATGGCGCAGCAAGGTCGATTCGTCAATGCAGTTTGGTCCGAATTGGCGCCGGTTGGAGGCATCTCCATTGTGGATCAGTTTGAGCTGGACGTGCATCCGATGCGCCTGCAGTTGGAAATCAAGACTGGTCGGCTCATCATGGACTACATCTTCGGCAGCAAGCGGCATCGGGAGCAGGAAGAAGAAAAGCGCAAGCAAGTCATGGAAGCCGAGGCGAAGAAGGAGCCCGCCAAGATTTCGCATCGCTCTCCCTTTGCCCGCTTGACGGGTGGTGCAAAGTCGCAGACGCCAAAGGACAAGGCGGGAGATACGCCGACTTCGACGGAACCCTCTTCGAGGCGAACTTCGACGTCCTCGGAGCGTCCTCCTGGGCGGCCAAAGTCGTCCATGTCGAATGTCGCATCACCGGAAAGTAGGGACGGCCGACGACCCAGCTCTGCCGCAGGCAAGGACCGTATCGACGCAGAGATCGAGGAAGGCGAGGACCACAGCCAATTTGCCATTGCCAAACGGAATGCCGAAGAGATGCGAAATCGTGCGTCCTCGAATCTGACGTTTGTCTTCTTCAAGCTGCCAGAATCAGTCTTCTGCCTGTCCTACAAAGGCGAGAAGGACAAGTCGATCACAGACGTGTATGATCTGGTATTCAAGGCGCCCAATATCGAGTATCGCAACCGCACGTGGACATACGAAGAGCTGGTCCAACACATCAAGAAGGACGTTTTCCGAGCAGCCTGGGGCCAGAAGACGACGATTCTCAAGTCCATTCTGGCCCACCGACCCAAACGTCCCGAAGCGTTGCGTAATATTCGCGATAAACAGCAAGCGCTACTGCGCAAAACTTCAAAGGACCAGGCGAATCTCAATGTCCAGCAGCAGCAGCCGCAACGCAGCCTGTCGCCCCTGCAGCTGCACGTTCATCCGCCGTCGTCTCCCAATGAGTCGGGCGGCCAGGAGAGTGGTGGGCGAGAAGGGCTCTTTGGCAGCCTCAGAGGAAGCACCCGAGGTGCCGCCCCGGCTTTGGGAGCTGTGCTACGGTCGGAAGACGCTAGCAGCATCATCACGGGCTCCAGCGCTGATCAAGACCAGCTGAGCTTCGACTCGGCGACGGAAAGCCTGGATACGAGCAGCTACGACGACGCCGAGGACGAGGATGGCGCGGCGCAGTATGCGGAGCGGATCATGTCCGGCGACAATAGAGGCTCTCACTCCCGGGAGAAGACACCCAACGAGGCGACTTTCAGCAGTGCCCCAGCCAAGATCAGTCGCTTTTTGCATGGCCGATTGACGGGTTCACACAGCGGTGCCGGTGGCAGCAGCCCTCAGATCAGCAGCGTGGGTGGTGGCAATACGGAAAACCAGTCGCAATCGCGGTCCTCATCCATGGGCGCAAACCACTCTCCACCGCACAGAAAGGACAGCTCTCTGGCCACAAAGAGTTCTCGCGCAAACTCAATGTCTGCGTCTGCTGCCTCGCCGATGCAATCACGCTCAAGCTCACACTCTACTTCTAGCTCGGGAGGAGCAGCCTCGGGGCACCACCTAACGAGGACACGCTCCCCCAACGCGTTGTCACCTGAGTCAGCCGCTCCTAGGCGCGCGACTTCCGTGCGGACCAACAGTACAAGCAGTGCGAGTGCGAGCATGCCTTCCTTTATGAGAAACCGCTACCTCTCTCCTGCGAGTGCAGGGGCAGGGCAGTCTGGTACCGGCCCGCCGTCCGAAGAGGGCCACATGACGCCAACTCGATGGCCCTCGCCTTCAACGCCAGGCGAGGAAGGGCACGCGACACCTGGCGGCAGTCCGTCTGGGGGCGGGAGCGGGAGCGGAGCTGGCCTGAATTGGCGGAGCTTGTCTCCCTCGAATCGGCCGCTATTCCTGAACAGCATCGGTCGCCGACGGTCCAGTGTCAGCTCGTCGCTGTTTCACTCGAGTCCCAATCCAAGCTCAAGTGGGCTGGGTGGAGGCTTAGGCTTAGCTGAAAGCGGAAATAGTAGCAGCGGCAACGCCGGCGCCGGCGCAGCGCCCGGTTTCCCAGTGTACGGGTCTCGGAGTCCAATGGAAGGCGGTGCCACCGCCGAAGGAGGCGGCGATTCGACCGAGGTGTCCCCCTCGTCGTCGAAAGCAGGGGGAGAGCAGCGCGCCATTGGCGGGACGACGTCCCTGAGTCGGTGGACGCGAGAGCACCTCCCGCATCTTGGGCGGGGAGACCGCGAGCGCGAGCGCGATCGGGAGCGGACGCAGAGCGTGGGTCGCAGGATCTTGGGCGGTGGCGGAGGGACCACCAACCGTAATGTTATTGGGGGCAGTGGTTCAGACGGTCACGGGCATGGGCACGAAACGCGGCACCGAGCTTCGCGTTCTCAAGCGCAAGCGCACGGCCACGGCCACGGCCACGACTGGTGGTCCCTCCATGGCGTACATGGGCGCCACGGGGAAGAAGAGGAGCAGCGTGCGCCCGCGCGAGACGCAAACGAGGAGGAAAAGGCCATGGCGCTCCTGGGCGAAGCGTGGACCCCGAGGGAGCCGCCTTCGTCGTAGACGTTTGCGGTGGGCGCATTGTGTTGCGTACGAGAGGCAGTCGCGGGCATGCATGCGGATTCCCCTATTCGGTCGGTGTGTGTGTGTGTGTGTGTGTGTGTGTGTGTGTGTGTGTGTGTGTGTGTGCGTGTGCGTGTGCGTGTGCGGACCCCTGGCATCCTTGTTTCTTGAACTCTTCTCTTGTGACATACCATTGCGTGCTTTTGTTCCCCCTTTCAGTCACATTGCACTACACTTCAAGTACGCCCTGCACGTGGAATCTTAATCATCGTCATCCTCAACCTCATCCGTTGTGCCGCGCATGTGATCGAATTGCACCCGCAATTTGTGTCCCTGCGCAAATAGAATGCAGCGCAGCACGTCTAATCAGGCAGCCCGAGACCGAGGGCGACACAGGATTGGGCAAGCACGAGTACAAGCTCAAGCGTATTTTTCAAGTCTGCGGATGGACTGCCCTGCCCAGTGAACGTTCTTGGCTTGGCGGGAGGCGGGACAGGACCTTCTTTGAATAAATAACGCACAAGCAAGCGCAAGCGCAAGCGCGAGCCGCAGGCGGAAGCTGAAGCCCGCCGCGAACAAGCTCTAAATAAACGAAAGTGGTGTGGTGTGGTGTGGTGTGGTGTGGTGTGGTGTGGTGTGAGCTGAGCTGAGCTGAGCTGAGGTGAGATGGGGAGATGCGCGGCGATCCAAGTGTATATTGTAGCAACGTTTGCTTGACTGGCGTTCCTTTACTTAGTCCGTCGAAGCACAACATTGGATGCGTTTTGCATTTGTTGGACTGGGCTGAATCTGTTCTGCCAGCGAGCGAGCGAACGGGCGCAGCACACAAGGGCCAAGAGATGCGTAAGGTACTTGCAATTAGTGCGGAGTCTCAACACGAATTGCCCCCATCTTCTCCGCTCTCCCCTCTCCGCACCGCACCGCAGAGCGCACCTACCCTCGACGTGGACTTCCGCCCCGTGCACGCGTTTTGCCCTGGTTGCACTTCCGAGCGGCTGTCGGATCTCACGCTTGCCCTGAGTGGGATTGGGATGGAGCAAAAGCGGTCAGACTCCCGAGCTTCTTCCCTTGCACCTTAACCCCCCTACCCATCCCCAAATACATTTCGCAACTCGCAATTCGCAACTCGCAAATTGTGTGATCCGCCGACTTGAACTAGAGGATCTCAGGTGAGGTGAGATCCACGGCGACGTGGGTGGGCGCCAGCCAAGAAGGCGATTCATTGGCGACCCCGGGCGAGCGGCGGGCTTCCTTGCTCCCTCGCTCTTGCGCCATCCATTGCACCAAGACCACGGCGATGAGCACCCGTGCATCTCACTGGAATATTCTTTAACCGCAGGCCGGCAACCGGAACAGGCCCGCCGTTGCCGTTGCCGCCGGGTGAGACTCTGGGCGCCGCCTGTGCTGCGCTAGGCCTGTGAAACGCAGGTATGCGCCTGAAATATGGAAGAAAAGTCGAGTGCTGGGCTTGATCAAGCGTAGGTGTGATTGGGAAGGTCTGCATTGCCAGCATACAGGGTTTACCTCGGCTCCCGAGAAAATAGCCTCGCCCAAGGCTGCCAGCCTCGTCAGGAAGAATTGCTTGCTGCAGCCGCAGATCGGGGCAGGCCTGGGGCACAGGTGGCATGGACCCTCTTTCTCGACATGCTCCTTCCCCCCCCCCCCCCCCCCCCCGGGTTTGGCCAAGGGAAAAAAAAACCAAACACCCCCGTCCCCCCCTGGCCCCCCCCCACACCCCCACCCCCCCCCCCCCCCCCCCCCCCCCCCC